>BLKR01015366.1:0-78706 GCA_011170035.1 Teleogryllus occipitalis | reverse complement strand
TTCAAAACACGTGCAACAGATAAATAAATAAAGTTATCGGCCACTTCCCTTTTTTGCTGGCTGGATACTGCGACTCGCGATACACCATTGTTGCCCTTGACCAACACCGCATACCACGCAGTATTTTCCAAATTATGCTGCAACTGCTCCTCGTTACCACGTTGCACTGCCGAAATTCCACCGACACAATAGTATCTTCGTCGCGCGCCTATTCTGTCAATCTAACATTTCACCTTCGTTATAATATAAATAAAACTATTGCCTGTCCATGGCGTACTTATATTTCTTTGAAACCACTCCATTACGCGAAACATAATATTATACGCATAACTGCTATTGTTCTAACACGCATTCTCACTACGAATGTTTTTTGTCCGATAACAATATCAAGTAAAAAACATTAACTGTTCCTCGCGTATTTTCATACTGAACAATGTCTTACGCGGAGCATTACGTAACACGTCTGACCATCAGCGTCTTTACACCCCATCTCTTTCTCATTGTTGTCAAGATCCTTTATCTATTTTCCAACGAACATTCACCGATCACTTGCATGTCTCCACAAATAATATCATAACCTTTTCATTGAATTCTGTCTTTCAACGTCATTTCACTTCATTGTTAATTCCTCTTATTCTTTTTAATCTCTGTGGTATTTATTTTATTGCTTCCCGATGTCTAATAACGCTAAATTAGCTTAATTTTGGTCTTGTTGCGTCGTGACGTCATCGCGATGCGTCATTACTCTTATATTAATTCTAATTACCTAATTTGGATTTTAATTTCTACTGCGGCTCCTCGATATTTCTCAAAGTTACCGTACCGTACAATACCGTAATTTTCTGCGAAATTTCCTCTATCAATTCTAAAAGTTTCGTCGCGGTAGCTTCACGCGTTTTTTAATATTTAAAAAAATCGCTCTTTCACATTAAGCTTCCCATAGTTACAATGGCATTTGATTTCCAATTTCTTTGCCAAAAGTGCAATTCTAAATTTGCTTATATCTTCCGAACCCCTAACGCGATTTACTTGAAACAACTTTTAACTGGTTCCTAAAATTGTGTACTACCGATTAATACTGTCTGTTTCGGTTTTCATCGTGCATTCTTTTAATTTATAAAAATTGTTCATGCGCGACGCCGCCCTCTCTTGTCTTCTCACCTCCCACTCTTGTTATTTCCTGCATTTGTTTACACTTTGGGGGATTCTGGATTATTACAGTATTGTATGTGGATTTCTTGTAGTGAGCTGTTGATACTGTGACATACCAATAAGTGGGACATTGTATGGCGTAACATTTATTGTAAACAGGGTGAATGGTAAGAATAGATATATGTAAATATGGCGGCATAGCAACGGTAGACGAGTTGTCAAGGTCAACAAACTTCATTGCTTTGAACCACGGGGCGCGGCTAGTTGATAAAGTAAACTGTTTCGGGATTGGCCGAGAAAGCAATGACAGTCTGGGACGCGGCTAGTTGAATTTGTAAGTAATTGAGGGATTGGCGAGGCATGGAATTTTTTCTGACAAGAAACAGTAGAAAGATGGACCGAGTTTTGAAGGGCTGGAAGAAGGGGAATATAGATTCATTCCGACTTATGCCGTGGTGCTGTGCGGATCGTGTGTAGACAATTGATGTTGGGAGTTTGGGAATCGTGAACATCTTTGGCGCGTATGGTTGTCGGACTTAGAATATTGATGTAATGTGCGGAAATTGGGACTTGGAAATATTTCGAGTGCAGCAGCTAGAATTGTGAATTTAGGTGAATTTGTCGGCAACAGGACTGGAAGTATTTGATGCAGATAATAGTTTGCTTAACTTTAATATTTTAAGTATACGCGTAGAAAGAACTGGGAATTTTTAAAAGGAAAATTAATTAAGTCTTATCAACTTATGAGGCGGTGGGGATCAGTGACTTGAGTACACTTGTACCAGAACGGAAGAAAAGATGGTATTTGGATCTGGAGCCATCGACACCGGGAAAGATTGAAAATCGTTCTACGCGGCGACATTGGTTAAGAGCGCGCGAAGACGGGTACTGCAATATAAGGTTTGAGACTGGTCATGACCGAAAGTACGTTCCATATTGTTACCAATAAACATTGAATAAACTTACAAGTTTCTGTGAATAGAAAAGATTATTTTCATTTAGCCAATTCCAGCAAATGAGTAGCTAGAAATGTATATTTTCTTTTCAGATTCCTCGGCCACACTGTACAATGTCAGATCGAATAATCGGCTATTAGTAGTCAATAGCGATTATTTCTTATAAGACCCATCGACCCAGTTAGCCGGATATTAATTTATTGGGAATAGCAGTTGAAGATTAATTTTAATAATTGAATTAACGTAAGCTTTTCCTGGCGCCCATATTCTTTTATAAATTTGAAACGGGTTACATTGAATTAATATTTAATTATATTAGAAGGGCAGAGGAGATATTTAATTTAAAAATAAAATTAGTTTGTTTCAATACTGACACTTAATGAACATGATTTCTACGTCGAGTGTTGTAACTATAAATATCAGTATTACATGAAAATATGTTCCCATCGTTAAGTAAGTCAGTTTTGACAAATATGACGTAAATAAATAAGCAAGGCAATGGTAAGATTCCTAACTCAATGAAAAGAGGCTTGCAGTGATTACGTGGATGGGATTTTTTCATTATTCGGATAATTTTCTTTTGCAATCTAAATGTCTGGGCACTAGAGGATGAGCTTCCCCAGAATATTATGCCATATCTCAGGCGGGAATGTACATTTGCAAAATACACGCAACGAGCTGCATGAAAGCTGACAGAATTCTGAATGCATAACGTAATGAGCTTAATTTAGTGTTTAATTGTTATATGTACATTTCGTTATTGCAATGTAGAAAACAAGTTTGCGAACAGTTTTGATGCGTGTAATGAATTCAAAATAAGAATTTGGGCAATTTTTATTGTAACTTTAACTTGACATGGCGAATAAACTAATTATGTTCGACAAATTACTCGTGCATTTGGTACGAGAGAATCTTTGTTTATACGATGAAGGAAATGCGAGCACCTACAACAGCTACTCCAGTAGCAAATCGATAGAAATGTCGAAGAAAAAGCTAGAAACTATGGTGGAAAGATCTTTCCACTGTGCTAGAAACGAATCGATCAAGTTTCACTACGTTGAATTCTGATTGATTCAGGCCAAACTTTCGTTCGTCATTGTGAATGCTTGTTTTTACGTGTAAATTTTACGGCGAAGTTTACAGCATTACGTTACGTTTAAGTTTGCAATGTGAATGAGGCTTTGGACATATATTTCACATCGTGGCCCGGCCGACGCACTTTCCCGTAGAATTATGACGCTTCACTACGCGTGTCCAAGAACGAGGCTCGGGCCTTCGGCCCTCGCGTTAATATAAAACATTCTTGAGTCTGTCCAAAGCATTTCATGCGAATACTCGCATTAAAAAATCTTTTGGCGAGTATATGTTCACAATATGTTGCAGGAACACCAACAAAAAACCTTCCGAAAAAGAAACCGCAAAGCAACAACGGCAGCAAATTATATTTCATTTACTCTTTTCGCAAATCTGAAAGAAAAAAAAAACATTAAAATTTTCCAAAGAAACAATGGCAGCGCTTAATTTTATTTGTTTCTTTTCGCAAAGTTGGAAAAAAAAAATCACATAAATTTCCCATCATACACAGACATCAAGAAAGTAAGCTTCCAAATGAAGAAACAAAGAAACCTGGCGTACCACTCGATTCATTCTGTCCGTTTGCTTTCCAGTTCCGCGCGGGTGAACGAATCGGATCACTAACTGCATTTCAGCCTATTATTGTTATACTTACTCTTTGAACGCACGGAAATTACGCTACGAGCATTATTAGTGTTTTATAAAATAAATTTTTTATTAAAATTAAATGGTGATAGGAATTTTCTGGCTTTGAATTAATTTCAGCATACTACAAATACCCAAAACACATTAAAATTACGGAGGCGGCAATTTCATTGCAGATTCGTGTTATAGTTATGTAGTTTTGTTATAACATCGTTATTACCATCCATTTCCTCAATTAAATGGTTGCAATAGCAACGTGACCATTAACTATGATTGCAAGTGAAGATATTCAGCACACACAAGCACAGATGCACAACATTGACATTGTGCCTACCACCAAGATGCCAGCAAAAGAATTATCGTAGTACAAGAGGAAAGACCTTAGTTTTGAAAGGAAGAGTTATCTGTGTGCTCTTCAGTTAAATGTATTATAAATCCACACCATATAATTACAAATTAAAAAGATCAATTTTAGATAAACATTGTCTAAATTTATAATTTTTTATGTAATTGGTGCAGTCTAATAAAATACAATTATTTTCATTCATTTTATTTTATAGTACATATTGCTATTACATTAAAAAATTTTAAATTTTGCACTAGTACTGGCCTCTAGTGAATCTATTAGGTACCAGTTCTGCAGCACCATTACTGGTCTCATGCGGGATATGAAGAAGCAATCTACGCAGCATGACAGGCAAAAAATTATGTTCATGGTGCAGCAACCAAAATATTTAAATTTTTTATTTTCCACATTTGTGCCATACTAATATTTACCAAACTTTTAAGACTCAAGAATACTGCAACATTCCTCAAAAAGAGCATGGTAAATTTTTGTATTTATTCATACAATCATTTTGGGGGTATCAATGCATTACACGTCATTGAATTCACTTTTATTAGGGTAGATGAGACAGTCTAAAACAGTTAAATAAATTTTAAAAAATTAGTTCCAGAGCTTTATTGGTGAATTTGATATTCATATACACAAATACAAAACAAAGCGCTTAAAATTTGTATTACATTCTTGTTCCTTCCAGTGTTAACCAATGCATGTATTCAATCAACCAGAAACACCAAAGTAGAATTTAACCTCTGCCTGTATTTTCTATAATGGGTTCAATTGTCTCACCACCACGAATTTGACCCCAGCCAATCAACCTGAAAAACGTAAGCAAAACAGAAATTCAGTAGCTTCCAAAAATGAAAGAAACACAGATCGAGAGAAAAAATAAATGGGAGAGAGAAGAAATTAAGAATAGAGAATTTAAAGTGTAGTCACAAAGATAGTTAAGATTAGAGGCTAGGAAATGCACAGTTTTGTACACCAAGTCAGGATCTGTCAGCCAGTGTGTAACTTATTCAGATGTAATGATTTTTAATGGAAACTTAGTGAATAAGTCTGGTGTAAGATCTAGTCTTTACGTTCCCGGGATCTAAAAGATTTTCATTTCGGTGAGTACTTCACATCAAGCCAATGTGATGATGTATTTCAACATTTTCTGAAATTGCTACAAAGGTTTTTGATAATTTTTTTTCTCAAAAAGAGTAAAGTGCATTAAAAATATTGTGTACAGTAGAAACATGATTTAACAGGGGATTTCAATGTTACTGACAGTTATGTGTTCAGCACCTGCACGGTATAAGCTCTAGCAGAAAAAAAGAATCCGGAGAGTCAAGAGGTAAATTGTACCCCACGCATGGGCAGAAGTAACAGAAGCTGTTGATTTCATAAGAACTGTTGATCGATGCAGGGTCGGTCGGTCGGTCGGGCAGACAGACAGACCAACTGGTAGACAGAATAGTCTGACAAGCAGCCCAAAACATATTTCCATTGAAATCTCAAGATTGATTTTCACAGCATTACACAACTTTCTCTGTACTATGTGTATTTACTCCGTACATACATACACATACAAGAAAAAAGGAATGATAGGGTGGCTTAGAAATCATTTGAGATTTTGTGTTTTGTACATCTGCAAATATTGCTTTAAGCAATATCTTAGATTTAATTTATAGAACACACAAATAGATAAATTTAATATTTGATAGACAGAATTTAAATAAGCAATTATTGAAATTATAAGTTAGGAATTTTTGTTATTATGACTTTTTATATTGAAATTACTGTTCTTTTACATATTTAAAATGCCCTTTCCATAACCTTTGAGTATTTACATTCATAAATTAAATCTCATGATGGGTTATTAAGAAACAGCGGTAGCTAATTCTGGTGCAACAGCCTAACAGGCTTGCGACATGACTGTCACAGAGAAATCATGGAAGCTTTGGCATTATCTTGTCTTTGGCAAACAGAATAGTGTTCCTGAACTTTAAATATTTAATCATTCACAAATCAATTTTAAGATTGATAAAATTACAAAATTAAAACTTTTTAACCCATACAAATAATAATAATAAACTCAAAACTTAGAAATAATCTGAAATATTTAGTTACTGCAGTATCAAAAAGAAATGTTTTAAGGTCGATGTAGGAAACTTACCTCCAATGTTTCTCAACTCTTCTACTTAATGCTATTTTCTCTCCTACTTCTGTACAAACAGGATTTGTTAAAGAGATTTTAGCTAAATCTACTCGTGTTGCCACAACTCTGCCTCCAGTAGAAAGTGATCCAATATTCACAAGTAACATTTCATTCTTGGACAGTTTTTGAACCTAAACAGTAAGGAATAATAAAATACAATGTAATAAATAAAAGTATAATTAATCTGTAATCCATTATAATTCATTACCTTAGCACCCTTTTTATCGCCTTCAGTTCTTACACCCAAAAGACGTTTCAACAAGTAATACGAAATTTCCAGTTCAATAAATATATTAGGAAGAGCTTCCACAGCACCAAGAACTTGTCCAACCAAACGATCTGCTCTACACAAGGTAGGCTCAATCTTAGTTCCAACACCTGTGTCAAGAAGAGTATACTTAATATAACACATAAATTAGAGACAAATGACTCATATTTTAGTAACAAGTTCTTTAGAATATCAATAGATTAAAGGAAACAGCTTCCACTCCTGCACCTTCACATGATTTCGTTCTTATTGACATATGAATGTGTTCTTTAGTCCTAATTCAACGTTTCAGTATTTGTTTTGGACGCGTCTGAATAGACGGTTGCACTCCCTAATGGTCGAACTGAAATACGACTACGAATGTACATCACATTTATTAAAGAACTAATTATGGAGAATAAACTTTATTTGAAGAAAAAAATTACTCTCTTCAATATTTTAGTTTTAGGAAATTACTGAAAAAATTCAGACAAGTTAACAATGAAAATCAAGCATATGCCCTTTTAGAGTTTATGCCAACCTATGCCATTTTAAAGAACCTAGAGCCAATTTAGAGAAAATTGTGAGTTAACACTGAAAATCAACCCTATGCCATTTTGATAAACGTATTTCACTCTATTCTTAGAAGAAATGTAAAGAAAAAAATTTGGAGCTATTTTTGAGAAAATTGCAAAATTGTCCATAAGTACTCCGAAAATTTCAAAAATGTTTTTCAAAATTGCAGAGCTTTGAGATGGGTCAGATCGCCCATGATTTAATTTTGGAAAAAATTCTACAAATAGTTTATGCACTAGTGTTGTTCAGGGACTAATGCAGGTTTTGAAAAACTTTTTCGGTATCAGGATCCAAATAGTGTATTTTCATTGAAATTTTTAAATCTCTTTCTGTAGCATTACACATCTCTCTATATTCTCTGTATATACCTACATATACAAGTAAAATGTAGGGTCTGCAGAACTTTTTAACAGATAATTTGATTTTCCTCCTTTCCCTCCTTGTAACCCATTTGCGTCTCTCACACTTCATGACGGAGAATGACGTTACAGTCTTTTAATGTCTCAGAGGCACGAGTGTGTCGGGCTCCACACACAGTATTCAAGTGACTGAAAATGGAGTTCTACATTGAACGCTTGCAACATTTCTATTTACATCTTATTCTGGTATGAACACAGACACTGCGCTGAAATTTGGTGATCTCATTCCTCGTCCTTCCATAATTTTAAATTGAAGTACTGCAGAAAGAAGGTAGGCTGAGGGATTTAAATCTGAGGGGAAGGCTCGAGCAATGGCGGAAACTGCTGAGACGCATGGGTTAAAATAGAATTTAGGTGCACACTTTCAGTTTTTCTTGCACATCCCAAAAGCTGTGAGAAAATTGGGTACAGATGGATCCAGATATTCTGAAAGTGCACACACATTTCCTGCTAAATTTGATTCATTCCAGTAATGTAGCTTGTCTTTCAATAATTCGAAGTTGAAGAATAGTTTCAATGGGAGGGGTAGGGAAGGCAGAGTTTGACAGGCAAAATGGATCAGATATAGGTGCAATGAGGATGAAAATAAAAGGCCTTTCATTCCATACTATAAATAGAGTTTGTTCTCTAATAAATTGTGATATATAAAAACAGACAATATTGGGTGCAGCAGCTAGTAAATAAATTTAAAAAAATTAAATTTATTATTAAAGTAGTGATGATATTTTGCACTTACCTATCAGTCCTCCAGGCACTGCAAACTGAAGTTCATTTTGCTCAGCAAATAGGGATACTATTCGTGAGAATATGGGCCGACATGTGAGTTTTCCTTCACTGTCTTTTGAAACTAAACCAGGTCTCACTTCAATTTCCATACCAACCTGCAATTGGAAACATACTGAAGGGTTTACTTAAATAATGAACCATAAAATATTTAACTTGTCCTGTCTGGGTACACCAAACATAATCAAAGTTTATTTTAAACAAGACACAAGAGTATCATATTTATATCCCATGGGTGAAACTATTTTGGCATAAAAGAAAAGGGTCAACTTAATTACAATGGGTTTGGACAGCTTTGGAGAGAGGGCAGCAGATGGAGCAGTAAAAGGTAGGAACTCAATAGCCACTGTCGCATGCAGACAATATAGTGGTCTTGGCAACAGACAAAATTAGAATGACACGAGTACTTGGAGTAACAGGGTAACCAGCAATCTTGCTTTTTGCCATTCAAGTCTCTTTCACAGATTACAACACATTTTTACCGAGTACCGCTTATGCAGTGGATAGTGTAGCGTCATAGACTTGACTCCCTGCTCCGGAGAGACAAGTCGCAAGGTATGGGGATGAGGGAGCCAAAAATAGGCTTCCAAACAAAGGCCAACCCTTCAGGGAAAGTCCAAAAGGGGAGAGGGCTTGTAGGTGCCGGGTGCAACTTGCAACGGCGAAAGCAGACGCCTCCAGACGAGTGCGTGGGGGGAATGATGACGCGGAAGTCATGTGACTCAAGCATATAAAAGGGCTGTCGCAGAAGCCCTGGGTTGGGTAACGTTTCTGGTTTCCTCGCAGCTAAACACCGCAAAACTTGTCCGGCCAAGTCTGGCGTGGAAGTGCTGTAGGCACATGTGGGTGTTCGAGTCTCGAACACTGTGAAGTATGCTCGGTACTTCGGGGCAGAGTGTCTGCCGAGGCACACCAGGTGCCAAGTTGCAAATCGGCTGAGTTGGCTAAACGCAGGCGTGGCCGCAAGGCGCGTGTTGGGAGAGGGGGGCTGCTGCAGGTAGCTCTGACAAACACCTTAGAGTGAGGTCTGTAACTAGTGTACATAATTTATTGTAAATAAATTGTAAATACCCACTCGTGTCTGTTTCTTTGTGGCGTAGATCCCTACTCACGACGTAACAATAGAAAGTTATATAATGCAATGGGAAAAAGCAGGGAATTTTTTATAGAAAATCTCTTATTGTCAGGCCCTGTTTATGAAAAACTGCATAAATGCATATGCTACATTTAGAAGAAAAAAAGAAAAAAAAGAAAAAAAAGAAAAGAAAAGAAAAAAGAAAAGAAAAGAAAAAAGAAAAGAAAAGTCCTTTAATACGTGGTGTTGCCAGAATCCACATTTTGTGGGTTCTTGAAACAGAAAACTCAAGTTGGTGGCAAAATGTCCGTTCATCCGACAGTGAACAACGCTACCATTAGTGGCTAAACCGTTGAGCTGATTTTCTTCAAAATTGATATTCCCAATCAATTTGGCAACGTCGCGACCCCTTAAATTTAAAATTGACATTTTAAGTTTTGGGGGGTTCTTTACATAAAGCCCCTGGGACATTTTCAAAATATCCAAAGAAACGGCTCTATTGGTTTTGATTAAATTTTATTGTTGGATAGTGTGAAGGCCGTTTAAGAGAATGGTTCAGGTCTCACGTTCATTGAAATTGCAAAAGTTCAACAGTTTTTCGGCAATAACAACAATGAATCTTAATCTTCCTACAATAACAATAATGAAGAAAGATTTTTTCCCTTAACCCTCGCATTGCCGAGCGGGGACCTAAGGTCCCCCTGTTCTCTTTTTTCCCTTACGATTAGCAGATAAAAGATAGTAGAATTTTTCTTTCTCACATATGTTAATATATATTTATTTGAAAGATTTTAACACACTTTCCATATTCATATGGTTTTTGGATTACACAGAAATGACTCTATATACCGCTCATTTGCCATTCTCATTGTTGATATTTTGACATATTACTGTTGTATTTGGTCATTGGTTGAGGACTAATATGACCTTATTGTGTTGGATAATCTTGTAAGTACTGATACCTAGCGATTATCTTGTGTTACTCTTCACGCAACTTTTTACATTCTCAGTTGCGTTGCATGAGTTGTAAGAAACTGGGTTTATGACAGCTGTGAGTGAGTGAGTGAGATATTAGACAGAGGATTTCAGAGGTAGATGTTTATTTTACATCTTTTCTAAAAGTTCTCTATAAGTATGTATTATTACTAGTGTTCTTGTAATAATAATGATGTGAAATTACAAAGGTTTAATAAAATAGTTATTCCAAAGGACTTAGATGAGTATGTAAAAGCGCCGTTACGACTTAGATGAGTATGCAAAAGCATTGGTTTTTCAACTTTTTAAAATATTAATAATATTTTGCGAAATTTACACAACGTTCTTGAGAAAATATTGTAAAACGATAAACAATTCAGTAATAAAGCAAATACCATTCTGAACTCAACATAACAGATTTTTTGGAACAACTTTTGTGGGGGTCACTTGGGTTCCCCACACTAACAGCTGCGTTTCAATATCATACTTGGTCATGCGAGGGTTATTGATATCTGGCCATGTTCAATTTTTCGAAAATTTGAGTACTTTTCACGTAATTTTGTGTGAGATACGGGCAATTTTTTTCTCAAATATGGCATCAACAATTTTGATTCAATTTTCACCTGGGATAGCATATAGTACATTTAATAGTACAAGTCAAATGCTCATTGAAAATTGTAATATTTGAAATTTGCAAAAATTCAATTTCCCCCCCGTTTTCCTATAACTACAAAAATTGCAAGATTCCCCCCCCCCCTTTTTTTGTGAAATGCGTTCATCAAAAATAGATCTTTAAATAAGGTCATGTTCATTTTTTTTTTAAATAAAAGTTTATTGTGAAATTTTGTGCCAACCATTGCAAACAATTTTTCTTGATTAAATTTGGACCTTAGATAGCTTAGACGACATTTAAGAAAATGGTGCAAGTCATATAACTCAATTTTGAAGAAGAAGAAAAAAAAAAATTTAGGACTATCTGGGTTAAACAAGCCCTGGTAAGGGGAAGATCTAGATGGGAACAGGAAAAGAGAGTTACTATAAGGAAAGGCAAGATTCTACACGAGGATATACTCTGTTATGAACTGGGCAAGATGGAATTGTGGAGGAATATTCATCCAGTTATAATGTACCAAGAGGTAGAGTTCCAGGATTACCAAGATACCTAAAAGAAAGGAGAAAAGAAAAGAATTTTGGCCAGATATAGAACAGGAAATGAAGTCAAGGGAGAAAATGTTAGGAAAGGGAAGACAAATTTTGTGGGAGATCTGCGGAAAGAGATGTGAATCACAACTGAATTCTGAAACTTCGTTCAAAATATATTTGGTTGAGTGAATAAAGAATAAGCTTATAGGTTCTCATTAGATAAGTGGATGAAAATTGACCCCTAGTCAATTCTTAATTTAAATACTAGTTTGTGTAAATGGTACTACTTTTTCTACTACGAACCATAACAAAGGATGTGCGAATCCTCAAAAGGAATTGGCATACCCTTTAATCCCCCTTCCTCTTCATATAAATGGATGGTATTAATTTTTATTGATGATTCAAGGACCGACCACTGCTGTCATTAGGCTGAAAGTGTAGAGTAAGTTTTCATTGTGGGAGGAGGCAGTGATCTCACCGTTGCTTGGCAAGATCCGGTGCCGACCTCTGTAAGCTTGCAGGTATTTTCCCCAATCAGGTATCTTTCACCTGCATAGCACCGCCCCAGCCGAGACAAGCTCTAAGCTCCCAATACGTGGTGGTGTAGTGCATTTAAGTGTGTGTATGTAGGGGTAAGGGAAGGACCAGGAAGGGAAGTAAAGATCATGTATTGTATATGGCCCACTTGCTAGGGTATTGCTCTGGTATTTGTATGGTCAGTATCAGGAAAACATGGAAAACTATTGATCAGAACAGCTGGCCACAATTCTCCTCTAGAGTACAGCTGAATTCAACCTAGCTATATAGCTATTATTGAAAATCCTCCTACCATTGGGACTAGAATCTTAGAACCTCCCTGTCAGATGCACTGCACTGACATCTGTTGATGTCTTGAGCCACCTTTGCCAATAGTCTTAATTTTGACAATTTGTCAATCTACTACACTCTCACAAAGTGAAAGAAAAAATTAATTTATGCATAAGAGAAAAAGTATTTCATTAATTTCTTTGTACCTTAAGAACGCCACAGAGAATACTTCCACCTGCAACACCACCTTTCAAATCATCCACTTCACAACCAGGTTTATTGACATCAAATGAACGGATGACAATGAGACGAGGCTGAGATGTGAAATCTCGGGCTGGAACTGGTATCTTCTTTGTTATGTATTCACAAAGAACTTCTATATTGTATTTCAGTTGTGCAGAAATAGGAATAACAGGAGCTCCTTCAGCTACTGTACCTGCACATTACCATTTAAAGGTTTATTGTAGCATTTCCAAGACAAAGATAACATTATATTCACATCTCTTCTTTTAAGGAGAAAAGTTCATTGACCTGACCAATTTACAGTTATATGTCCCATTTCTCTCAGTAAAGAACAATAGTACAAAAAGGAATATTAATTAACTACCTGACAAATGTGAAGGCCTTTCAAAAATAAATAGGCGTATAATGTAAGGATACACAAAGACAAATTTAAATAGAAATGGTTTTGTAAAACTCAAGATTAAGAAAATTTTATATTTTCTACTATCCATGAATGGAAAAATCTCTTGCAAAAGAGCTTTTAAATGTACAGTTACAACTTAAAAAATGGCTTATAAACTGTATTCAGAAAAATGTATTAGTATCACACAGCTGACTAAATTACAATGTTCTCAACTAGAACTCAAATTACCCCTCATTTTCTATTTTGAATGTAAATTAATATAAGGTCAAGACAGAACAAATATGGAAATTCTTAAATGAAACTGTCCTTACCCAAATTCCATTAAAATCAACTTATATTTATGTTACAACTGAAGAATTGTGCTTAAGAGCCCCCAAAAACTTTAATACATTTTTGAAGGAAAGAATAAATAATTATGAAGAAATACATATTTGACTGTCTATAAACCAAAGGCTACTTCAGTAATAACACCAATTATTAATTTTCACTACCCAAACTAAGTATTATGAAAAATGCACATATAAACAGAATTTCAAAATGTGAAGTACTGCTGATGATTCGAATTCATTTTGGACTTTGACATCACCTTGGAATTTCCCACCCAACAAAATAATACAGGAATTTAGCTATGAGAACCAAATCTCACCTTAACATTCATTTTTCAAACAGACTTGATCTAAATCTTTTGAAAAACTTAATATCATTTCCATATAATGATGCAATGAAAACCCACAAGAAATTCCAAACAAAGTTTAGAATAGATACAATCGTGGACAAACCAAGCTGACAACAATAAAACAAACTCTTACCTTGCACAAATTTTAAGATTTGATCATATTGTTCTTTTGCTTGTCCCTCTTTCACCAGATCGATTTTGTTCTGTAGAATAAGAATGTGTTTCAGCTTCATGATTTCAATGGCTGCAAGATGTTCTGAAGTTTGAGGCTGAGGGCAAGATTCATTCCCAGCTGTAAATGAGAAAATTATGTATTGTATATGCTTTTAATATGAATTATTAATACTAAGAAAAACTTATTAACCCAAGAAATTTAATTACCAATTAACAGGAGAGCAGCATCCATTACTGCTGCACCATTAAGCATAGTGGCCATAAGAATGTCATGGCCAGGACAATCCACAAAGGAAACATGGCGTACCAAAGTAAAGCGCCCTGAGCATGCCGGACGCAAGCATGGGAAGGAATCATCTTTTGAGGACCCACCCGAGATGTAACAAGCAGGTCTAGGGCACTTTTCATTGCTACACTTGTAAATCTTGGCATTTGCATAGCCTGAAAGGGAAGGTAATTGAATAGCTAATATTCATTCTAATATGAAAATGTCATACAAGTTTCATTCTCTTCATTTCTTAGGATTAAATTAAAAATCCATTTTATTGTTCAGAACATTCTCAATTTGAAAGGAAAAAAGAAAGAAAGTTTAAAATAACACCACACTCTCTTCCATTCTAGTCAATTATCATTTGAATTTGAAAATGTTGGCATGTTAATTTTTAACACATTTTTAGGCCATTTACTCCTTAAAAATGAAAAACCTTAATTTTTTCAATATTTAGATTATTTTTTTAATTAAAAAGTTGAATACTACATCAAGTTTTATAAATTAAACTCTACGTTCATGAAGCTCCTTATATTTTTGCATCCAAGCATTTTAGATAAAATTTTAAAAAATCTTAACCTGTAACTTACACCATAAAAACTCTGCCAAACTACTATTACAGAAGTCAAAGTAAACTCAAGTACTTTAAAGTACTTCTGTCATTACACTTTTATTATGAAAATTTATATTACTAAACAAAGTAACTTCACTTACATTAACAAGACCATTAAATAATTTTATTCATTACAGCTATGTAAACCATTAGTTATTGTTATATAATATTAGTTATATAATTGTTCTTGGCAGAAAGACTTTCTGTAAAGAATTATAATCCATGACCATTTTATTTCACTAATACAGTTTATATATATTGCAATGGGCGAAATTGTTTTCATTTCCTAGTCAACAATCACACTGAAACTTGGGAAGGCATATATTAAGGCAATAAATTAATATTAAGATGCATATTAAGGCAATATTTGGGTATTACATTGAAATTTTGTTTTCATTCACAAACAGTTAACAAACAGGAATAAAAATATTTTGTTCATAGTGAGAATTAGATCCCCAGGCTCCTATTCTCACCCTGATGGTCAAACTTTCTCCCTTTGAACAAAATTTAATTTTAATCTTGTACCATAAATGATGACTAGAGAACGGATTTTATTGTAATAAAAAAAATCATATTTATGTATTTATTTTTTCAAAAATATGTAGGAAAAAATTAAAAATATGTAAAATAAATATTGAAGTTAGAGTTTAAAATTTTTAGATACAACGTGCATTTTCAAGTTTTCAAAGAGGAAATGTCGTCGATCAACTCTCAAAATAGATTTGTAGCGGCTAAAGGAACGTTCCACATCTACAGAAGAAACTAGAGCATATTTGAACGCCGATATATCCATTGGGTTCAGTTCTACTTCCAGTGTTGAGGTGTCTTTTCCTCCGCTGAGAATGTTGGCAATAATTTTCATGTCTTTCCAGCCTGGATTTTTAACTAACGTTTCTTAATAATTTCTTTTTCATTTTTCTGTGTTTTCACCTGTTATGTCTTTTAATTTTGCTAATGCACTGTTAATAACTTCAATACCAGCAGCTAATGGCATGTTCTGAGCCTCAAGCTTTGCGATAACATTTTCTAAAAAAATTGCATTTGCAGAAATGAAAGCCAAGTTGTATTTCAGACTAGAATCATAAATCAAAGATTTTGTTTTTTGTAGTGCCGCAGATGACTCGGAATCCAGCTTCAAAAGAATATCTTTTATTTGTTCTAAGTTTTCACAATAATATTTAGCTGCTTCTAACCACGTGCCCCATCTTGTAATTACCGGCTGTGGAGGCAAATTTTTGGCATTGTCTCACACCACTCGATAAGATTGCTATATGAAACGTAAAATACTTGAAAGTACAGTCTGTAGTTTTACGAAAAGCCGTTGCATAAGTGACCAGTTGTAGTGGAGAGCTAATACTGATAGGTTCCGATTTTCGCATTTATGAGGCAGAGAGGTATCTAGGTGGGTCGCAAGAAGTGTGATAAGACAGACATTCTAAACAATGTTTGTCTGATTAATATTGTGTTGCGCGTGGGTTGAATGTAACACGAGAAAGCATGTGATTGCTTGATGTGAAGATAGCCATTTCTAAACAACTGAACAATTCCATTTCCAGTGAGCTGAAATTCCTTGTCTTCCTAGTGTTCATTTCTGAGTAATTTGTCATTCATTTCAAAACAATATTTATAATCGAGCTCTGAACAAGAAGGAACTTGCCCATTGTACTAATTGATACATTGGATTCACTTCTGCATCTTGTTGATAAGTATCCTGAAAATTGTTATGCCACAAATCAAGAAAAGAATAACATTTGATATATTATGTACAATGACACATATATGTGATTGATAGTAAAATTAATTCTGAAATGTGAAATATGGAGAATATCAAATTATTGTGTATTTAAAAATGTAAGTATAAGTAAATACAGTATTGTGTAAATAAATACTATTATCTATCCTTCCTATACCAGGGTGACCAGCAATCTGGCTTTTTGGAATTCTAGGTTTTTTTCCCGGTTTTCCAGGTCTGAGAATATAAATTTTCCAGGTTCTTTTTCGCACATTACAATACGTTTTTACCTTCTACCGCTTCTGCCGTACAGAGAAAGTTATGTAATGTTGCGAGAAAAAGCGACGAATTTTAGGCAGAAAAACTCTTATCGTAAGGCCTTGGCAGCAAAAAAATGGATCAATCCAGTTGCTAAATTTTAGAAAAGAAATTGTCTAATACGTGGTGTGGCCAGAATCCATGTTTTGTGTATTCTTGATACCGAAATCTCGGTTGACGGCAAAAAGTCTGTCCGTCTGACAGAGAGCAACGGTAGCAGGTAAGCTGTTCAGCCAATTTTCTTGAAAACTGATATTCTTTTATTAACCTAGTTATGTCGCAACTCCTTAATTTTGACACCGATATTTTAATTTTGGGGGTACTTTACATGAAGCCCTTGGGACATTTTCAAAGAAACGGTTCTATTGTTTTTGATTAAATTTTGTGGTTATTTGTAGAGATTTTCCCCTTAATGAAATCTGTTCCTTAAAGATAGATTTTGAAATCAGGTTATATACAATTATTTGAAATTACAGTACTTTACATGTACATGTGAAATAAAGGCAATTTTTAATTTTGTTAAAAAAAATTTTTTTTTTCACAGACTATATCAACAATTTTTATTCAATTTTCACCTCGCCTAGCGTATAGAACGTTTAAGAATGCAGGTCACATGTTCACTGAAAATTTTGATTTTTGAAAATTGAAAAAATTCAAATTGTTTTTCGCAGTCTTTCTGCAACTACAATTATTAAGATATTTTTTATTTCTTAGTGAAATGTGTTCATCAAAAGCAGATGTTTAAATAATGTCATTTTCATAATGTCATGTTCAATTTTTTGAAAATGATAATTTTTTGCAAAATTTTGTGTCAAACATTGACTTTCTTTATTTATTTCTTCTTAAAATGTGGCACAATTTGTTTTGATTAAATTTGGACCTTTGATAGTGTAAAGGACGCTTAAGAGAATGGTGCAGGTCTCATGTTTATTGATTTGCCTGTTTTTTTCAAAAACTGAAAAACATTAAAAATTTCTGTGTCTTCTTACAACTTCAATTGAGAAGATGCAATTTTTTTTACTTTCAGTAAAAGTTCTTCAAATTACTTCAAATGAAGATTTTTGTAAACTCAATAGATTCCTGTCAAAAAGTTTCAAATTTCGCATTTCCAGTAATGTTTAATTGCCATTTTCTTGAAAATGGCTTCAAATTTTTAATGAAAATTTCTACTTGGGATGAGGTTTTATTCTTCTTTAATATTCTTGAAGTAATATTTCAGTTCTACTATTAGGAAACCGAAAAGTTGAGAAACTGTTCAAAAAATTTACTTTGGGCGACGACAAATGGCAATTGGAAAGAAGATGGGGTAAGACCGTAAAGCCAGTCAACACCAAGGAAAATGGTTAACTTTACTACGAGAAAGTCTGTGCCATTCAGTAGCACCTCTAGTTTAAATGAAATGTGTTCATCAAAAACAGATCTTCAAAAAAGATCATGTTGAATTTTTCAAAAATATGAGTATTTTTTGAGTAATTTGACGACAAATATAGTTACCCACTCCGAATTTACAGCACTTCGTGAACATAATTTGAGAGGTTTTTGGAAGCTATTGCTGTTCTTATTAAAGAAAGTAGACTGATGAAAATTAACTTTGAACTTCTTTACTTCAAGAAATTTTGATCGCTGATTATTGTACGTTTCATTTGTGCAAGTTTGGAATTACTACTGTTCCTGGCTATCGAAATAAACGCTGGTATTCACCAGAAGCGCTTTATTTGAAATGGTTGGTTTTGGATTAAATTAGCACTATTTCTTATACTTTCCATGAAAGAAAAATTAAATGAATTGAGTTCCAGACATTTGTACCAATATTTTAACTTTAATTTCATATTATTACCTGTGCTGCCTTGGGGAACAATGCAGACAGAAATAGGGTCTACTTGAATTTCCTTATGCGTAACCCCGTCAAGATCTCCGCATGTTTATTTTCTTCGTGCTCCATGTCAATTCAGACACTATCACTCTTAATCTCCGTGTACGCTATAAGCAAAGATAGCTTTAACTGCACTCTTCTACAAAAGAAGTTAAAATACCCGTTGAATATGATAGACGTAATAACATGGTTGTTTCGATCAAAAAAATAGCTAAGAGGTACTGCCGATGTCATCAAAGAATAGGCGCGACACTCATCAAAACTCAAACTTACATGTATTGTAGAAGTGTTAATAAATAATTTAAAAAAACTAATTGAAAGTCAGCTATTGAGTTCCCGGTGAGATGTTAGTTCCACAAACATCGCGTCCATGCATGTGCAACCCACAGGTAACCACATAGGAGCTATGGGGTGCTAGGTACTCAACACATGTTGCACCTACATAAGGCAGCAGTGTTTGAAGTCATGTTGTGCGAGAGTCGAGAACTTCGCAATCCTCAAGTTGTGACACTTCTTATACATCCTTCTATTTCAACTCTCGCCATTATCATGCATTGAGCTGAATTCTGCACTTTACTGAATACGATGCTGTATGTGGATTTGGGCTAAATGTGGAGGGGAAATCTGAAAATAACAGAAAATCCCAGTTTTCAAATCAAATTCCTGTTTTTTCCCGGTTCTTCCACGCCTTTTTAAATTCCCGTTTTTTCCCAGTTTAAGGATTTCACGATTGCTGGCCACCCTGTGTACAAACATTTTTCAGTCCAGTTCTTTTTTAATCTTAACATAACAAAAAACTATTCCTACAAAATAAAAAAATAAAAAGCAGAAGAAGAAGAAGAAGAAGAAGAAGAAGAAGAAGCAGTAGCAGCAAAAGACGAAGAAGAAGCAGCAGCAGCAGCAACAGCAAAAGACGACAAAGAAGCAGCAGCAGCAACAGCAAAAGACGACAAAGAAGCAGCAGCAGCAACAGCAAAAGACGAAGAAGCAGCAGCAGCAGGAACAGCAAAAGACGAAGAAGAAGCAGCAGCAGCAACAGCAAAAGATGAAGAAGAAGCAGCAGCAGCAGCAGCAGCAACAGCAAAAGACGAAGAAGAAGCAGCAGCAGCAGCAGCAACAGCAAAAGACGAAGAAGAAGCAGCAGCAACAGCAAAAAAAGAAGAAGCAGCAGCAACAGCAAAAAAAGAAGAAGCAGCAGCAACAGCAAAAAAAGAAGAAGCAGCAGCAAAAGAGAAAGAAGGAGAAGCAGAAACAGAAGCAGTAGCAGCAGCAGCAGCAGCAACAGCAGCAGCAGCAACAGAAGGAGAGTGAAATTCCTAGAAGGCAAAAAAAAGGTTGGAACCCATTTCGTATCGCATATAGCGATTTTATTTTGCATTATGTCTACTCCCAGGTTAAGGATTTGTCTGAGTGCAATGCCCACCAGGACAGAGCGAATGCAGTTCACCATAGCCTAGTCAGATGACCAGAGCAGGCAAGTTACGGCCAATTGCACATCACTGGATTTGATTTTAATATAATCACATATTTTAAAGATGTTCCCAAATTTTGTAAATATACTAGTGGTACATTTTACTTATCCGATTCACTAAGGTCTGCATTGCTTTATGAATATTCTGGACACTTCCAAAAAATATTATAAATAGTTTAATTTCGGCAATTTTCAAAAATTCAGAGGTTCTAATGTATCTAAAGGTCTAATTTTCTGAAGAATAGATATCAACAACAAAAAACATCACAAAACTCCTAAAACACACCTTTCAATACTGCCAAAGATGTAGGAAAATGCTCTAACTTTTCTAATTTCTGAAAAATAGAGAAAGAAAAAGAAAATATTTAAAGCTGTTCAACTAAAATGCAATCAATTTTATGTCAGAAACAACTATTCATGTCTAATGTTTGTTAAATGGCTGGTTAAATCAGTTTGTAACATTTTAAATGCCTACAAAGTCACTTTTCGTGCCTCTTAGCACCTACATTCATAATTTTGTTACCTATTTTAGGTACTTAAATTATTGCTTTTTTGTGCCTATAATTCCAAGGTCTAGTGATAAGTGTCGTTGGCATATTTTTCCATAAACATAAGTTTGGGTATGAAGTATCCACAAAACTGGATTTTTGACTACACAACATATCAGAAGTAATTTACATACAGGAGCAAGAATTAATATCCTCTTTTTTTAGTATAAAGGGCCAAGGAGTTTTTCAGTCAAAAAATAACCACTTCTCACTGCAGTACGACAATACCTTCGAAACCTAAACTACCTAAATAGTTTGCAAGAAAAAAAGAGCTTATTCTGTTCGATATCTAAGATGAAAGCAGAAAGTAGCAAACAAATCATAAGCTAGGAAAGCTCAGTGAATTTTTGGAAAAATGAAGTTTTTCTTTCTTTTTCAAACACCCAGAGAAGTTGAAAGAATCTCCTACACTCATGAATCCAAATGTATCTTAGATAACTACTAACTGGAGGGGACCTATTGCAATGAAGGACAAGTCTGTGGTTCTAACGAGAACTAGTTTAGCCTGCTAAGGAGGGCCGCCTACTGTCTGATGATTCCGTCTTAAATAATACTGATGAGTCCACCACAGTGTGCCCCCATCTACATAGTTCAAAAGCTCTCGAGAGACAGACCCTTTTTGCATGTTCGTTAAGTGTGACAATAGTGCTAAACATATAACTGAAGAGTAAATGACATAGCTGAATTAGTCTTACAGGAGTCCCAAGTATGACAAAATTATGAGTATTTCAAATAATATTGAACATGTGTCTAATGACAGTTACAATTAACCAACAATTGCAATTAAACAAATTAATAAAATATTTATGATCTAACACAAAAGCTTGTTCGGCCATTTTAATAGCTAAGCATGTACTTAAATTTGCTTGTATATGAATCCACCTCTGAAGTGACATTTGGCATCATCAATTATTCAAAAAAAGTACAAATTTTTAATTCTTATTACATACATTCATAATAATTTCTTTAAAAAATGAGGAGCGGGAACCTCCTGTCTTTTCCAGCAAAAAACAAATTCTATGATAATTTGTTTTTGCTTGTTCGTTGCCACCCTGAAATAGTTTTGCCAACCCTCATTGAATATCTTCTAAAACCAAGCACAAGAGAACTGAAACAATTTTACGCGATTTCTCCAAAAAGTGCAGTTTCAAAGCAAGAATAATAAAAACTACACGACTAGTGTTAAACACTAATTTCAACACATGCAAAATATTTTCGATCTTTTTGTTTATCAACAAAAAATACTTTTCTTAACATTCAATAAGGAATCTACACAGTAATATTGCTCACTGCATTCTAGAAAAAGCAATATTTATAGGTTTGAAGGGATACAGTTCACAAGGTCACATGCCCACAAACAAGCAAACTAAGTATTACCAAATTCTAACACTACCGACTTCAAGATAAAATTCCTTATGGGTAACACACACAATACTGCTCTCTCTTTTCAATGTATTAATTAAATTACATCAAAACCCACACTGGATTTGAAAACGCTTGTTGTGAACAGGTTCTATTCTTCTATCTTTGAACAATGTATGACCACAGAAAAAATTATCTTCTTAAACCATTCTTCTGTATAATTTCACTGGACTGGATATATGTACACATTCAACATTTTAGTTAGTACAATGTACTCACACAAGTCACCCACATGTGAGTAAATGCTCATTTCCCCCCTTTCAAAGGTTTTTGTTTCAGTAACCAATGTATTCTTGAGGAACATTTGATTTGATTGTGGTA
Source organism: Teleogryllus occipitalis (assembly GCA_011170035.1). Classification (NCBI taxonomy): domain Eukaryota; kingdom Metazoa; phylum Arthropoda; class Insecta; order Orthoptera; family Gryllidae; genus Teleogryllus; species Teleogryllus occipitalis. The sequence goes on along the minus strand of BLKR01015366.1, from coordinate 56,246 downwards.
TGCAGTCATACTAAACTATTCAATGTTTTTCAACAAAATTGACTAATAATGATAAACAATTCAAAACTTGATACATGGACAGATTTAAAATAGTTTCTCAGATATAAAATTTCACAAAAATAAAGTTACAATAAGGTGGGGTCCCCCCCCTCTTCACATTTTAAACATATTACTTAATTAAAAAAACATTTTATTGCAAAATTATTGTCATCCACTCTTGAGTCCAGTGCTAAGTTGCTAAATGTTGACACTTACACAGGAGAAAAAACCTAACACATCACATGTTGCACAATGCAACAAAACAGAAACGCACAAAATTCATGATACTAGTACTGTGAGTTACATAATAATAATAATAATAATAATAATAATAATAATAATAATAATAATAATAATAATAACAACAACAACTTATTCAATTTATTTCAGTAAACTTCTCATTTAACTTTACTAGGATTGTTATCAGTTGAAGTGATTATATATATACATATACACACACATATACATTTCTGTGGCATTTGATTATTTTGAATAGCGATTGTTTTATTGTTATGACACAAAAACTGCCAATTACACGGATCACAGCCAAAAGGAGTGTGAAAGCTTGGGCAGTTATACAACCAACTGCATGCACAACAGCAATTTACCACAGAACTTCCTGTTTACTTCAATTTTGAGACATCTTCCTTGTTACAGAATGTTCAGTATTTTGCATTGTGTCAAAATTAGTGTAATAATGAAAAATGCAATTAAAAAATTGTTTTTCACTGGATGCCCCTTAAAAGTTTAAATGACTTGTGTAACACCACTTGTTTGTCTGAATCTTAAATTTGATATATTCAAATAAATAGCTTACAGCATTCTTTTCTGAATATAGAGTCAAATAACAACAGACTTCAAAAAAATTTCCAAACACTCATGATACCTAAAAGAAAATTTCATTGAATACAAAGATACTTATTGATATTGGCAGCAAAAACAGAGCGACTTTTCTTGATTATGTCAACAATTTTACTACATTCTGCTTAGCATTATTTACACAATGTAATTAAATTTCTTTTTAAATTTTTTATTTACGAAGAACAAATAGCAATTTGATTCTAAATATTTGTTCAAAGAGACAAAGAGGAAGAGCAATTAAACCTAATATGCGCAAAGGCAGTAGTAGTAGATCTAACTAATACAAATCTTGCAGAAACAACACAAAATAATTATTATTAAACGTATATCTTTCAATTTCAATGTATAATAATGTATCTATTCTACCAACCTACAATTGATTGAACAATAATTTGTATTTCTATGTTGAAAATAACAGATGTAAGAAAACTCATACATTAAAAACATAAAAAAAAATTTATTCCATTTGGAGCAATGTTTTGAAAATACATTTTTCAATGACATACATTTGAATTGATAGAGTACAAGCATCATTATGACACCACTCTTGAGAAAATTCAAAATAGTTTTCATTCGCTCATGTAATCATCATATTCAACAAACCAGTGGGTTTTAATATGTCACATTTAGAAACAATTTTTAATAACAGAACACTATTTTGCTAGCATAAACATTTCAACTAAAGAGTTGAGAGTCTCAATCAAAATATTGTGAATTACAAAGGAATGTAACACAATGTGCTCATACACTAAGAACCTTCTCTAGCAGTCTTTATTGCAATTACAATAAAATCTACATGAAGAGAAATATTTTAGTTTAAATTCATTATTATCCTTTTTTACTTCACATTTCTTTAGATCGAACCAAACAAGCAGACTAGACAATATTTTCAAATCAAATATCCCAATTTTTGTACCATATTCAAATAAATATAAAAAAGTTTATGCGAGTTGCAATTCCAAAACTGACAGAGAGAACATGAAAGCTCAAACTTCTCGATTTGGATAATATGAATGTTTATAAAATTGAAACAATTAAATTGTGTACCAATTTACAAATAAAAGGGAAAACCTAAATATAACCCACATAAAAGTCAACAATCCTATACTCACAACCACAAGTTTGTAATTCAGTTCAACAATGCAACTAACATTCCTTGGAGTTTATTCAACAACCTTCATAATTCATTAAACTTTAATTCAAAAAACATCATTAAAATTCCATTAAAAACCCAAGATAAAGTGTAATACCAGCTCACTGTTCTGAGGTACCAAATTTATGAATGATACAATTTACTTTATTAAATTAAATTACCACAGAACTGTATGTTCCCCAAAACTTTTACAATTGTGAATGAACTACATAAAAGTCAGCAAGTCAAATGAGGTCACCAAAAAGGAAAACCCCTCTCTTACTTGATTCACAAACATTATTTACATAACAAAACATTTGTTTCACCCGATAACCTTTGTTCTTTATCCACTTTTTAAAATATAAATCTTTACTTACAAAATATACGTATGAAGCTTAACACACACAGCTTCCATACAACATTATTTTTAAACATTCTAAAAAATACCAATTAATTAGATGCCTTTCTAGAAATATTGCTACAGAAACTGCCAAAACATGCAGCTGAACACATTTATAAAGGCCTTATTAAAAATGATTTGCGAGTAATTGAAGTGCTTAAAGCACAATGCTGAATAGTAGTTTCTTGAAACTCTCGCATGTAACAATTGACACGAGGATGATGGGGCAGGAATGAGGGTAGGAATAGGGAGTGTCACTGACCTGTATGGAAACATTTGCATACAGTAAACAAATGTTACAAATTATTTAAAATAGGTACTTTCTGCAATTTCCTGCACCACATTTACACAAGGTCTTTGGTCCTTTGGGAGGAGTACCCTGTTTGTCCTGTCTCATATAGTCAAATGTTATCTCCTCATCCCTTTTTATTCGTCTGGTGGAAAACAAAGCCAATTTTGGCAAATTGGGATCAAGGCAATTAATCCAAACAGCATATACAGCTAAATTAGGATTGCAAGAGTGATTAATAAAATGAGATACATTTCCGAACGAGGCTGCATCCACAGTATAAGGGCACTGTTCTTCTTCATTATAGTCCAGATCAAATAGGTATGTGCGCCCTTCAGCATCATACTTCTTCCCTCTCTCTTCAGCCTCTTCATTGTCAACAACTTCCCCCACATATTCACAAACAAACACTCCTTTATTTATAGCCTCTACTGCCTTCACTCCCCAACCACATCCTGTGGATGTGCGAAAAATACTTAATTTAACATTAGGACCTTTCTGAACAACTCTATTGATGCATTCTTTAGAACAGGAACATTTTTTATTACATTCATAAATTGGTGTGCCAATGGGAACTCTTAAAATACCATTTGAATTGTATGCAAAAGAACTTCCAGACTGTTTACCACAACAAAGAGTTCGGGAATCACACAATTGGCAGTTACATCCAATAGGAGGATCATCAGGAATGGTAACACCCTTCCCCGCGATATAATCATTAATGTAATGAAAATTAGCTGGTCTTAATTCCAAATCTACATTGTTTTCTACAATTATCAAAGAAGGATCATTTGCTGACTGATTAATTTCTGATTCCCATTCTTTCAGAGATAATAACTGATCCGTTCTCCTCTTGTGTAAAGCTCTTAACATCAAATCTTTCTTAACTTTCTCCACTGTCTCTGGATTTCTTGCAAACTCTGGAACACTGAGTAGTAAACTGAGAGTTTTGTGTATATCAGCTTCCGATGGAACAACATATTTAACTTTCCCTTTATGCATTAACGATGCCATTAAGATTTCTAAAGACTCTTTAGTGGGGTTGACCAAAGTGTTACTATATGCCAAAATGTCTTCCTCTGTAATTACACGAGTTCCATTTATTTTGGCAAAATATCTTTGCAAACTTTCATCACAATTATTCAAGTGTTCAATGGGCTCCCAAGTATTGAATTTGGAATCCCAATTTTTCCACTTCACCATATACAGAATACTCTTATTATTTTCGCAATGGTCAACTATTGCTTCAACTTCATACACTTTCTCTGTGCGTGATCTCTTGTCTTTCCTAGTTGCTTTTGAGAAACTTGCAGACGAGACTCTCTTTCTTTCTTTCACAGGTTCATCTCCAGCGTCCATCATTGACACAGGTGTATCTGGCATCCCACCGATATCCAGTGATTTATCACAATCCATAGTGCCCGAGGAATGATTTGCTATTTCTTCATTTGGGTTGAAAGATTTTTCACAGCCACTGCCAGAAACAACAGCACTTCCCTCTTTCCCTGCATCTCCTACACAGGATCCTTGTAATTCTGTAGTCTGAGGTCCACTCTCTCCTGTTACAGCAGATTCAGTTACTTTTGTGTCAGTTGTACAGGACAAACTCATTGACATTATGGGAGTCTTTGGAAGAGAGATAACAGGTTGCTTCATCACCATCTTGCACTTCAAGAGTCCCTCTTCTGTGCCTGTAATTGCAAAAGTTACTCGTGTTGCTCTTAACTTGATTGAATTAAACAAATGCATTTCAAAACAAAGGAAAACAATTTGTTTGAATTAACAGTACAAATACTTTCAAGAAAGTAAACATATCTACAAGATAATTAGAGAAAAAAGGATCATTCAAAGCTTTAACTGTAATTTATACTTTGTGAACAACCTATATAAAAAAATCAAATTTTTCACATTTAGCTTTTTAAAAAGTTTTCTTAATGGCATTGAATGAACAAATGCATGAAAAGTACTAATATAAAAAATCAAATTCTAAAAAATAATAATATAGTGCAACAATATTGTAGGTTGTATTTCAAATATCAAGTTTATATTTCCAGCACACAATAATATTCAAAATGATAAAGTACAAGGCAAAGCAACAATACAATACATAAAACATTTGAGAAAGCTTTGAAGACAAGGATATTATTCACCAAATCCACAAGAATCTGCAGTGTATTGTGTTTACAAATGAATTATCCACATTTTTGAAACCTTTTTTTTTACCACCAAATTAAGCAAAATTTTGCAATTTTGTGAATCAATAATAATTTTTATGTAGCAAAAATCCCATTATTTGAAACTTAATATTACAAATAGAATCACTTGAGTATCACCATTATACTCGGCTTAAACAAGACTGACCTCCATTAACCACCGGACAGTAACTTGAGATTAAGAGAAGGAAAAAGATCATGAGGCTACTTTAAACTAGAAATGTGTATTCGTGGTAATGTACTTGTAATTAAAATAAAATAAAAAACTCTAATGTTGTTCAATTCTCACTTGGTGCAATCTGTTAAACTCCATGAGTTTTCAAAGTAAGGTGAGAACATGGTAAGTTTTCCAAAAACTTTCTTCTGGTAGATATTGAGTTCAGAGGAACATACCCATGATTCTTTAGAAACTGCAGAGGCAGATGTTCAGTTAAGAGGGAGTTTACTGAAAGTAAAAAGTAGGTTTTTGTGCTTTTTCTATCGTTTAATGGGCAAAGGATATATGCATATTTTTCTTGAGTATATTAATAGGTTATATTATATTTTTTAAAATTCTGCAAAAAGTATTAAATTTCAAAAATTAAGTGTGAAAACTGCTCAAACAGCCATATCAATTAAGTAGGCACCTTTATTAACAGCAATTTTATACATGGAACTAATTGGTTATTCCGTAAGACACATGAAAAAAATTTCCTCTTAAGCAGCCATCTGGCCTTGCCAGAAGGCACACTTCATATATTGGCCCCTATTAAGCGGTCACCTCTAGCAATTTAGAACTCCCAGAATAAGAATCAGAAAAGCAGTAGATATACTGTTGATTCAAGGTCTTCCTACAATGGAATGCCCTGTCAGAATCTTTGGAAGGCAAAAACATAATTTTAATAACTACCTCTATGGAATAACTATGCATTTGCTTTGCTACACCACTGCTTTTTTTTAATAATTGTAATGCACAGTATATCAAGTGCACAAAGCATTTAGAGTACAAGACTTCAGAAACAAAAATCTACTCACATATTTGAGAATATTAATTTAAAGGTATAATACATGTAATTTTGTGTATCATTTCATGGAAATTGCAATATATCCATATTCTAATAAATTTAACAGTATTTTGTAACTAGTCAGTGTTTTAGATACCATTCCTCGCCTATATTTGAAATAAAATATTATATTTTTCGTAAAATAATAAGATTTTTTAAAAACCGATTACAATTGTAATCCATGCGACCACTCGCATTCCAATTTTGAGCGTGACCACTTAAGGATTAAAGCACATTTAACAAACCCAAGATACTCTCACGATTATTCTGAAATTGCAAATCTATTTAAAGTCATTCATTGATGTCAGCATGTGGTACAAATGACCTTATATTTATCTACAAATTGCTGCTGGGTAGAATAAATTGTGTTGGGTTGAAAGACTGTTTTGAAACTTATGAAAATTCATATAATGTAAGATCTAACATGCATCTGAAGGAATTTAATTGTCAAACTATTTTTATGCATTCTTACACTATACCTCATCTTGCTAGAAGTGTTAATAATCTATAGAAAATTCATCTACAAATTTGAACTGCCTTTTATCGATTATTAAACAGCATTGTTATGAATATGATTGATCATACTTGACTGATAATGAGTGTGTATTTATTATGGATCTATTTTTATCATTACTTTTTCTATTTTATATGTATTTTTTGTTGACTTTTATATTATGTACTCAGCAGTAGACTCATCATTGTAATGATCTGTACCAAGTTCTGTTTACTGTGTTGGGCCAGTGAGCCTGTTGTAATAGTGTATAAATAAATAAATAAATATAGTATGATCATACGTCATCAGTATTTAGCAGCCAATGCGGTAGCTAACCACATTGTAGCCAATCTATGTGTGAGGAAGATACACCAATATACAATCCTTGACGAATTGTCATAGCAAATGGAGCATCATTTCTACCCAAAGTACGGGGGGAACATAACCAGGCATCAAGTATTTGATGTTCATGGAAATGACGATTGACAAGACCGATTTGACGAAAGGTGGTGAAGACGACACTAACATTGGTACTCACTGCAGAATTAACAAGGTGTGCGTGTGACACTACATCGTAAATTGTGGGCTGAGAATAGGGTGTTTTCATGGCATGCATTCCCGTCAAGATCTCTGTAAGTTAACTTTCATGTTCCCTGCCTACATGGACAGTGACACACTTACTCTACGGGTATAAGCAAAGGACAGTTTCAGCTGTGCTCTTGTACGAATTAAGGTAACATTCACTTTGCATAACATGGAAAGACATTTCCATTAGAAAAATAAGAAACTGGTACAGATATTAAAAAAAAAAAAATAAATAAATAAATAAATAAATAATAAATAAATAAAGTGAGACACTATCCAAAACTTAGCAATTGAGTTCCTGGTGAAATAATTGTTCCATTTAATATCTCATCCGTGCACGTGCTAAACAGACAACAAGATAGGTGCTCCGAGTTCCTACCTACTCTACCCAGTTGCATTTACACATGTGTCATTGTTTGAAGTTGATAGAGTAACGAAAAATCTCGATTTTCAAATCAAATTCCTGGTTTCTCCAGTTTTTTTTTTTTCTTTTCAAATTCCAGGTTCACTGGCCACTGTATTCACACAGAATGAAGCCATGGCCAAGTGGTAAGCTCACTGATCTCTGAACCACCAATGCTGGAGTCAATTCTGTTTGAGGCCTGTGCATGTTCTTTTCTGACAAAACTACATACGAAGTCGATGGAACAATCGCACGGAACGGTGTGATTGCGATGTAGTCATTTATTGGTCCTTTTTACTTTCTCGTATACATATGCAATATACATAGTATAGAGAAAGTTATGCTGCGGGGAAAGAAAAAAAGAAAAGAAAAACTGCGGAAAATCGATTTCGAAATTTCAATGGAAATACACGTTTTGGGGGTCCCCTGATATCGAAAAAAGGTGTTCTTTCTTTCTTTCTTTCTTTCTTCAAAATGTCCGTCTGTCCGTCCGTGAACACTTCTAGCGCCTACACCATATTTACAATCTTTACCAAATTGAGGAATCCTTTGTCAATCTGACTCTAGTTGAAACTTTGAAAAACATTCTTTAAAATTTGGGGGTATTTTACATTAAGACCCCCCAGACATTTTCAAAATTTCTCAAAAATGGCTCCAGATTTTTCTCTAGTTCTTGTAAGAATAGAGTTAAATACACTCAAAGGTGGCATAGGTCCCATTTTCACAGTTAACACTCAACTTTCGAAAATTGCCAAAATTTGACTTTTTCGGCATCTTCCTGCAACTATAAAATTAAATACAGATTTTTCCTTCCTGAAATTTGTTGTGCATAAATAGTTATTTCTTTCAGGTCATGTAGACTTTTTTGAGAATGTTAGTAGTTTTCGTGCAATAGTGTCCAATATTTGCAATTTTCAAAAATTTCAAAAACAAGTTTTCTCAAAAAGGGCTCCAAATTTTTTCTTTAAATTTTTGGCACGGTTAGTGCCAAACAAACCCTATAAAATGGCATAAACGCAATATTGCTCTATTCTTTTTTTTTTCAAAAATTATAAAAATGTAATTTTTTTATTTGTATCTCGCGTCGGTAATATTTTGGAGGTGACTTCTTCACAGTATTATATTAATGAGTACATTTGCTTTAAATAATTGAAACCTCAATAGATACCTGTGAAAAAGAGCTTCAAATTTCGAATTTACACTTAATGCCATTTTCTTAAAAATTGCTCCAAGTTTTTTAATGAAAATTGCTATTTACGACGAGGTTTTAGCGTTCTTTAATATTCTTAAATTAATATTTTGGTTCTACTACTTGGAAACCGAAAAGTTCAGGAAATTGCAAAAAAATGTCATTTGGGCGGCGATAGATGACAGCAGGCACGAAAGAGGGGTAAGACGCAAGACAGTACAGTACAGTACAGTACAGTACAGTACAGTACAGTACCAGTTCACAAAAAGGAGATTAGAAAACTTTACTGCGAGAAAGTCAGTGGCATCCTGTAGTACCTCTAGTTATTTGTTGTGTGATTATTCCCTAAAACGGCATGCCATGGTGCTTGGCCACGTTCGGCAGTTAAAATGTTATCGGAATAACTAAAAACGCGAACTTCCTCAGAAGTTGCCTGTCAGTGGTGTTTGACATCAATTTGCACATTGAATATATAAAAATCAATGTTTGTATTTTATGCACTGTCACAAAACTTCAACTTACTGCTTGCACTTACGCCAAGAATATAGGCATAGTACAATGGGAATGTGCGTATATTAGACGCGACAAGAGTTGATTTTATCAGTTTATGCTGACTCAAGCTCCCCTGAACAAACTCGTACGCAACCCGCCACACCGTCAAGTATTAAGCATGTTTTCGCTTCAGTCTGCCCTTGCGATTGTGAAATACCGGCCGGAATTATTACTTGAACGCTATCTTGGAGAAGTAAATCAAATTGCTCCTTAGGATTGTTAACAAAATATTCGCTCCAATGTTTTAAAATCTATTTTCAAGGTAAATCAGCTATAAATTTGGGCTCTTATCCCTCATGTCCTTCGTTTCTGCCGTGACCTGGAAAGCGATAATTTGAATAACTGTCTTTCCCATGAAATTCTAGAAGACATACAGATAATGAAGTTACATTTATGTCCAGAAGCAAAACAAAGGGCCACTATTTGTCTGCAGACAAATATTTTACAAATCTGAATGAAAGTTTAAGTGAATAAGACAATAGATGCCAATAGGCAGTAGGTAAATATATAATATAGAAGTTAATGATTTACTGCATGGAATGTATATTCTCCAGGCATAGCAATAATTACACCTCCCATGGCATGGACGTCAAACTTGACATCAGATGCACATGTAAATTTTAATTGAGTCAAGAAGCAATTTTCATATAATAAAAACATTTAATCTGGGGACTCATTAATAATTCGCACATGCTGATTGAATTTATGCATATAAATTTAACCAACACAGTTTATCAGTCACATGCATCTTTAACCCGTTAACATGCACTTCCTGTCAGCAGGTTTGTTAAGTGCACTTGTACCTACCTGTAAGTTAAGAAATTTAACATCCTTAGCAATGTAAACAACCAACGATTCATTGCAAGTCAAATGTTTGTTAAGGAAAATACATGGAGATGTACAAAACAAATCAGATGCAAACAATTCATTAGTAATTCACATTGGTTTGGGCAATAAATTGTTACAAATTATTCTAAATAGTAATATTATTACAGTTAGAAAAATGTATATTAGGTAAATTAAACTTATTTACCTCGCATTCCACCAAATGTAACTACTCCGGTAATGGTATTTCCTGACAATGTGAAGGTGTCGTCACTGAGAGACAACGCGCCCATTTCCTAACCGAATATTGTTTCCTTAGGTTCAGGATAATTATTTGCATCCATCTTTCTCAAACCACTGTATACGAATATTGTATATTATATAATATATATACTATATACATACACACACACATAAACACCCCCACAATATTGTGCTAACATCTCACAGCAACAGAATTCATGTGTTTACTATCCCAGTAATGTAAATTTTCGCATAATTCGAGAGATTTTATGGTGACCGATAAACTGCTGAACATACCATGAAATGTTAGTGTTAATACTGCCTCGTCCAAATTAAAAGTCTCGGCTCCGCTATGATTATTAACTTTTGGCCTCAGCAGTAATAACATTCATAACATTTCTAAGTATGTTAATAGCTATAACAGCTGATCCGACATTTTATACCATTATTATAATACAATAACTTTATAGATCACATGATACGTGATAGCATTAATAGTAAGAGAGATAAATTCTGTTTTGTAATTGAAATCGGGCAGATAAAGTTTCAATACTCAAAGAAACATTTACATGATAAATACAAACATAAGAGAATCAGCTGATTCCTTTCTGATAGTAATTTATGCAATAACAATGTATCCACTCCTTCCTTAAAGGATATCACGTTACAATAGCTTAGCTTCCTTCTCATATAGGCATCCAGGGTAATGAAGTGGATGCAGCTGCGAAGGCAGCAATCTCTCTCCCCGAAATTGATACTGAAGCTGGCGGCACACTTCCCGACTTTAAAAACTACCTCTTACTTGCAGTTAAGAAGCTTTGGGACCGGAACTGGAAAATGTTGCCTTCCAAATTACAAGCAGTTGGGAAGAATATCGAGGAATCTCCCATCACTTCCAATAGACTTAGCAGAAGACATCAAGTGGTTATAACCAGACTCCGTATAGGACATTTTAAACTCAGTCACAGCTACCTAATTAAAAAGGCTGCTCCTGATCCTTGCCCAAATTGCGAACTCCCAGTTTCCACGAAGCATATTATAGTTGATTGCCACGTGATGGCGACTGTGAGAACAAACCTTAACATCAATGATAATCTCTACTGTATATTAAATTCTTATCCCGGTCAAAAGAAAATTATAGAACTCCTCACCAAATTTAATATGCTATATAGTATTTAGCTTAAGACTATACATTGTCTGCCCTATGTATAACATCTAGATTTAGGATTTGTGTATGTGCATCCCATGAAAATGTGTAACTAGTATGTGAATTTGTAAATACTGTAACTGTGGTCGCCAATGACCTAGCTGTTTATAAGGCGACCTTAAATAATTTTTAAAAAATGTATCCAAACAAACAAATCTCAAATGGTTATATATATATATATATATATATATATATATATATATATATATATATATATATAAATATATATAGCATGTGCTACATGTGCTACTAGGATAAACTGTGACTGGTTCTATATGAGAAAATTTATAATTTTTATATGGGCGTATTTTATTTGATGCTCTTGTGTAGTGTGCATGCCACTTTTTCGAGAACCATTTTATGTGGTTTCCTTCAACAGCATCTTCACTCCAGAAGGCTGCAAGTTTTCCTGTTAGTTTTGATAAATGGGTCAAGAACATGTAAAAAGGCATGAACCATCTGGAGTACTTTTAGTCATTTTAAAAAACCTATCCAGATAACTTCCCCCAATAGAACAGAACAGCTCAATCAACAAAGATAATCAAATCTGTGTTAATAAAAGTTTCCAGAAGTTCTGTTACCTATTGGTGATACCCAGAATTCTCAAGTTATATGATAATTTCATGAGAACAAACTCTTCTTGAAGTATCAATTACCACATTAACACAAGTTTACATTTGTTCACTGAACTGAGAATACCATAATCCTAGATAAAACGCCATTTTGTTGGGTGGTGATAATAAAAACAAAAAGCTGTTTATTGTATTTTTTTATGGTTTAATAAACTGATCAGGGTACTAACATATCATGTCTTGTGAATCATTATTGCAAATGATTTGATTAAAAATAACTTCTCGTTGATTTTTAGTATCATTCCATGTTTATAAATACAAAGCTACAACAAATGTTAATATAATTATCTGAAGTACTAGGTTTTGGCAATGCATTTATTTTTCACAATTGATTTGACTGGAAAAGGAATACATTTTTAAAAGGGTGAAATGAATGTTCTAATACATATTCTTGGTTCAATATACTTGTTGACAGTCAATACTTGATCTTGTAGAGAAATGGTGAAGATATAAATTAACAAGACCACAAGTTAGGCAACCAACTTATTGAGTTTATAGTGTCAAGTAAATCGTAAAATATTAAAACCCTTTTAAAACTTTTTAAAAACATGATATTTCGGGGAAACGTTATCCACCATCTTTATATATTATAATACTGTCTAGTGGGTCCCCCAATTAGAAAACTGGAGTTTCAAATTCAACAATTTCCATTAGAAAGGATGTAACATGGTGAGCACATTGTAGCAGAGAAGAATTTCATGTGGCAAAAAATTGTGAATATTCGATAGTGTGGCCATTGTGCGATAGAAAGGCTTCTAAAAATCTTAGTTCATTTTTAAATTCACTTATCCAGAAAATAGCAGCAAATTTACCTCAAACAAAAATGTTTTTAAAAAGATAATTTGATTGTTCATTTTTCTAATGTATTTTTGTTTTATTGTTTTGCTTTTGACTATTAGAGCAAGCAATGCAAAATTGGCAATTCTACAAGACAGGTGAGCGAGTGCAAATGTAACAAAATATTTTATATAGATCACCTTTATTTTGTCATGTAATATCAATGAAACTACAAACATACACTGGTATCTCAACCATTCATTGGCAGCAGTCACAAAAGTAATGCCACTGCAAGCTCAACATGCAGGGTCACGGGTTTGAGTTCTCCATAAGCATGGACATATTGGCCTTTGTGTAGTGGCATGATTGGATTTCACAATCCAACACTTCCTGCATCTTTCTTATCGTATCCTGTCTTTCTTGGACAACCCAGTTCGTGGAGCTTGCATGTGAGGCAAGTACCTATTAAATCTGGGTCAGCCAGTATTCTGGTAACCTAATTGTATCCATGGCATGGGTACACATTCCAAGTATCTCATGTAATACCTAAATACAATCAATACAAATCACTGGTGCGTGAACAAAGAACTGGCTGCCTAGAAAATGGACTATGGGTCAGTAAGTACTGGAGATAAGTCCACAGGCTTTCTTGGGCCACTGTGCAAAGATATAGACATGAGATCTGCCTGATGTTGGGGAGCACAGCGGGTCCCTTTACTGGGAAGAGTTCTCCAGGAAGCAGTAGTGACTGCAGGAGACCCAGCAAATTCCTCACGCACTGCTACATGGCAGCCTGGAAAGGAGCTGGGCAAAACCATGAGGTAGCCCTGACCGTAAAGAAAGGTGAAACACTATATAGATAAGCAGTAGTATGACTGCCTCTTCCTTGCAAATTGGTTTTCTCATTGACCCTCCCCGTCTTAATAATGATGTAGCCAGTTCAGCTTTAAAATTTTTAAAAAATTACTTTTACATTACAGTACAAAGAAAACCTCAATATAACATGTTTCTTAAACTCCTAATGGAGTAATATATAATTTAAAGTGGAGTAATTCTGATTTCTAGGTGTGTTGTATGTGTTGACCTGCCTCATGAAATATCTTTTTTTGACCTCCCCCTCTGTTTTCCGCAGTCTTGAAAAAACACCATTGAAAGGAACTTCAATTTCTCTTCATTATCTAGTTTCCAATGCATTTTACACAAAAATACCTTATACAGGATTGAAAATCGGCAAAAATTTAAAAAATGAAGAAGAGCCAAGATGTCCTTTTGACCTCAAAACCTTTTATCTCTGCAGCTTAGAACAAAATGCTTAATTATTAATCTCGTAGAAAATTAAATATCTTTGAAGACTGTACAAAGTATTTGTACTTGTATATGAGAACTCAAATTGTAACTGAAATCCTGATCTCATGATAGTCTTTCATTCATCTGGCATTGCAAGACTAAGAAAATACATTCCCCAACCATTGTTCTTTTAGGATATCTGTCCTTTCTTTACAAACGGGATAGCAAGGAAAGATGGTGAATATGGCCTTAGGTGTAAATGCTTTCTGGTCTGATAATTCTTGTTCAAAAAATTAAAAAAAACCAACATTGTTTTCAACTTCACTTTTACCACTACCGTTGAACTGTAGACCCCCCACTCTATTTTGCTTTTACAATTTTTTCGCAACAGAAAAGCAGTATTATCTAAGGAACCACAAAAGTCCATTATTCTTTAAACACTCCAGAGTGTCTGTATATGTTATTTAAACAAGGCTAAAACAAAAGTAAAAAGTTCAATTAAATAAAGTTGTGTAGATTTTCTAATGATTCACGCAAGCTGTGCTTTTTTATTTCGTTACTTGCACCCATCGGGTTAAAAAACTTATTTTTTCATTGCTTCTCATTTACAACATACACTATAGTTATTTTTTAAATAAATACTAAACAGTTACATTTGCAAGCTTACATGCCTTTACAATATCATTTAAAACCGAAGGGGCATCTGCCCCACGTTTTGAGTTTGTAACTCTTAAATAGGACTTCAAATTTTTTAATTTGCTGAGTATTTCACAGTGAACTAATTTTAAGTCATCTTGAAACATTTGCATATTATAAATGAGAAATGGTGAAAAAGATTTTGTTTCTTTGACCTGTTGGGTATAAATAACTAAATCACAATGCAAGGATTATGAGAGGAATGGATTCAAAATAGGCAAGGCTGTTTTCTATTTAGCTGAACTATTACATTTGTTATAACCTTGTTACATTATTAACACAAACAGCTCCACTTTTTATTTTAGACATTCAAGAGTAAATTTATTTAGCTCCTATATATAGATAGATACATAGCAGCTTGTATAATGTAAAGTATTTTTTTATGACATTTCGGTTATACCTTATGGCAATCTTCAGACCTGCTTTTTAATTGTACATTTTAACAATTTTTAGTACATAATTTTTAATACATTTTACAACAAAAATCTGTTGACAGAAGCTTTCCTAATAAAATACAGTTGGAATCTTACAATACCAGCATATTTACATTATATACATTATTAATATTGTAAGCATGCGTACTTCCGCTTGCAGTTCCTTCATTTCTGTTTACCATCTCCTTGAATACTGGAGATGGTTACAAGATAAAACATGTACTATTCAACGACCAAGAAAGAGGGGAGAAAGAGGGGAGAGAGGGGGAGAGAGAAACAGGTGGAGAGAAAGGGGAGAGGGGGAGAGAGAAAGAGGGGGAGAGAGAGAAAGAGGGGAGAGAGAGAGAGAGAGAGAAAGAGGGGGGAGAGAGAGGGGAGAGAGAGAGAGAGAGAGAGAGAGGGGGGGAGAGAGAGGGGGAGAAAGAGGGGAGAGAGAGAAAGAGGGGGAGAAAGAGGGGGGAGAAAGAGGGAGGGGGGAGAAAGAGGGGGGAGAGAAAGAGGGGGGAGAGAGAGAAAGGGGGGGGAGAGAGAGAAAGGGGAGAGAGAGAGAGAGAAAGAGGGGAGAGAGAGAGAAACAATGAGCAAGACAGACTTAATTTTGATTGTGAAATTGGAAAAGGAAGCTGTCGTAAATTCCAGTGAAGGTGTTGCATTCTATTATAGTATTTAAAGTTGCATTCATCTTTATGTGTAATATCTCTGATACTAACCTCGTGCCTTTCCGCGGTTCATGGTCCAAAATTTTAACAAGTTTGAAATCCATTTTATGTCCTGTTTCAATTTGATGTCTCAAGACTGAGTTTAGGTTTTGAAAAGGTTATTTAATGTTTTTTTTGGTGTTTTGATATTCTTTGTCTAAGTTTTCTCAGTGTGTGGCCAATATAAGATTTGGGACATTGGGTACAATTAATTTATAAACGACATCTTGTTTTTCCATTTTTTCAATCCTATCTTTGTCATTTTTAATAACTTTTTTGTTTAGAATTTGTTGTACAAATCTATAATTTTGTCCTAGGGGAAGTTGTTTCATGAATGTATAGGTAAATTTTGGAATATATATATTTTTATAATCTGTAGATTTTGAAATCTTAGAATGTTGTACTTTAATAAGAGAGAGACTTCTTTTAACAAATTTTTCAATAATTTTTGGAGGATAATCATTAAGAGCTAGTATGGATTTCACAATGTGGATATTTTGGTAATGGAATTTTTGATCAGACAATTTAATAGCTCAGTAAATTAAATTATAGGCAACTGTACGTTTTTGATTAAAAGGATGTATAGGGTAATAATTCAAAATTCTTCTTGAATTTTTAGATTTCCTGCACCAATCTTTTCTGTGGACAGAACCATCCAAAAAAATTTGAAAACATTATTTTCTTCTTTGTCTATAGTAAACTGGATTGAAGATATTAAAATTCTCTAGTGTTTCATCTATGAGGAAGGTGTCATCAAAATAGCGCCAATGAAACCAATGGTCTGTTTTTGACAGGACAGAATTTTCCAGGTATTGCAAATTGTGTTAATAATAATTGATAGACATTCATTGAAGAGAAAAGACAGTAAGTTACATATGAAGTTTTCCCTTTTTTTGAAAAAATTGTTTATCTTTCCAATGGAGTTTCCAAGACTAAGGAAGCTTGAGAAAATTCTGAAAAATTTCATCGATGCCCTGAAGTGTCTAAAGAATAATGGAGTTACACCAATCTATTACTATTATTATTCTATGGATGAAAAAAATAAAATAAAATATAAATATAGAGAAAGTAAAAATGAGTGAAAAAGTGTTGTTTTTGTTCTACCGGTCAAAGGTAGAAGTAAAGCGAAGCTGAAAATCATATAAGCTTAATTTTATAATTGTTTTATCATCCAAGAAAAGCATTTACCTCCTGGGGCTATTTTCACTAAACCACCTTGTTACCCCCTTTGTTAAGGAAGTAGCATCGCCACTAGTGATTAACATGTATTTGCCACATTATTATAATTGCACATTTAGTCTGATAAATAATATCATTATCCTTCTCCTTCAATTCATTGACACATTAGGGTACACGCCAATACGATATGAAAATCAAACATCTTCACAGGAAAAAAATAAATAAATAAATAAATAAATAATTTAATAATTATGAATATATCTTGATAATTGGATTAATTAAATTTATTCAGTGCATTCAAAACAATGTTCACCTAGTGCCACAGTGAAAATCAGGCAAAACAATTGCCCATTTACACAACTGCTAACTTCAGATACTCCGTAATGTAAGATACTGTGAATCAACGAAAAACTGTTCACCTTGCCAATTGGAATAGCGACCTACTCCAGTTGCCCTAATTGTTATTTTCATTATTATATCAACACTATTTTAAGACCATTTCAAACAAATATGTTTCATACTATGTGAAAGGAATGTTCAACCAACTATTTAGACTGCTCAAAATATTGAATGACCATTCACAATCATGTTAACTAAATCCCAATTTTATTATTTTTGAAAACGAGTGAAAATTCCTAGCAAATTGGTTGATAATGAAATATGTTCGATTCTTAAATATTGACAAGGAAAGATTTATTTAAACTTTTTACTTCTAGGACAAATATGTAAGCAACAAAAATTTCCTAACATTTCGTTACAGCTTTTATTTATTTCCTTATAGTTTGATTACTGCAATAAATTTGTTGATACATATGCAAAATTATGTTATTAAAAAAAAAATTAAATAAACACCTCACAATGATCGCAACTCTTTCAAGACATTCAACGTAACTAGAATCAATATAATTAGCATTAATAATTTGAAATGCACACCGAGTTGAGGACAAATATCCTCAATAATTTACTTACCAAGTTTGATGGTAATGTTTCTTTCTAATTCATTCTTAAATCTTACAGTTTGAACACCAGATATAGCCTTGACAACAGTTGATTTTCCATGAGCTACATGTCCAATAGTTCCTGAAAAATTCATTCCAAGTATTAGTTACTTCATACTTTTAATAAATACACTGAAGTGTGTGTGTGTGCATACGCACACACAATGGTGGGATTACATATACATAAATCTATATAAAAGAACAGAGCCTGAAGCTGAAAAAGTCTCATTGAATTCATTTTCTCAGAAAGGAAAAATAATACATACATGTCATGAATATTTCACATGGTTGAAAAAACCTAATACTATTTGAGCAATGTAATCAAGCTCTTCCCCATGAAGAGGGTGACACCTTTACTGACAATTCAAAGTATATCTATAGTATCTATAGCTTCCCTATTCAGCACCTAAACAAATTCTACGATAATTTACTTACTGAAGTGGTGTTGTCTTCGTATATAGTTTGTTCAGTAACGTGAGTGTTATTTGATACCAGTGCAACCCACAATAAACTGGAGCAGATCTCTACAATAATGTCTACAGAAAGTAAGAGCCTTCAGCTGGCCTTGGGAGTATTCATGAAAGTCTCAAATTTCTTGCATTTAATGGGGCTTATCCATCAGAAGGTATAAACTGAGTATTTTCTCAATTTAAAATTCACTGTCAAGTAGAAACCACATGATAATTTTAATTTTCAAAGTACTGTGAAACACCTAGACTGCCCTTGTATACATTATGGCTAATGAATCCATTAGCCTGTGCTTCAATTCACATAATACAAGGTCATTAATTTATTTTTCAATTAATAAATTTACTATCATAACAGGCAAATGCTATATTGAAGTTTTACATGTTAACAATAACTTAGTCATTGTGTATCATTTAAGTTGACTAACATATAATTTTTGAACGGTTATATAGTATTTTGTGGGGTAGCAAAAGTAATTTCAATACCTATTATAAATTTGTCAGCAAGTCAGCACAATCAACTTTTCATAGTATGGTACCAAATCTTATTTTGTTTCAGCAATAGGTACTGAGAAGATAAATGGATTTCCTCTCAATTGATGTGTGGTGATGATGATGATGATTCAATGTTTCCATGATGCCTTTGGAAACCACTGATTAGTCTGTTGCATTGTTATGTAGTTTGAAAATGATTCTCAGATCATTCAATTGCCTACATATAATTGATGTGAACATTATGATAGATATGGAGATGGAATTTGAAGTTTCCAAGCTCACAAAATTTAGATATTTATGCTGAACTGTTTCCAATTTATTGTTACAGAACATTTAAGATACCATACAGGAGAAGGCCTCACTAATTTAAAAGGTCATTTTGTGTGAATTTAGGGGCATAAATTATTACAAAGTCTTTAAATTGATTTGTTTCCAGGTGTCCATCTATATTATTATAGCAAATTACCGGAGTCTTCAAACACAAGAATCTCATTACTTTACATACACCAACACAAAGTCTAGCAAATTTAGTTCCATAATCTTCCTCTCAATCCAATTTAATAATGTATTAACTGGCTGTTAAAGTATTTTCACTGTCTTCTAAGAGAAGGGTATCTTGTCTTGTGTTTATAAGACTGGTTGCCAAAAATCTCCATAACTTAAGTACAGTATTTTCAATATAATTTTGTCCTTTTAACCATTTGTTTGGAATTTTGCCCTTGTTTTGTAAACTGTCATTCATTAGAGTTTGATTCACTTTGAATTCCACGACTAGGTATTTTCCAGAATGTTGTTTCTTCTTGTGTTCTTCAATCTTATTCATTTTCTTCTGTTCTGGAAGAGCTTTGCACACACACTTCAAAGACATTTTGACACTAACTCACCACTTTCTTGCATTATACTGCAAACGGTCACTAAATTTGTGGTCTACACCTCGTCAACCCTATGACTGCTACACTAGAATGACTAGACAGCCTTCCCAGAATTTCATTGTCAATAGACAACGTAGTGACGGTTTAGAGAACTTAACAGGATGCGGATGACCAACAATAAGGATTTGGAGTGACAGCAATGAAGTCACGCTTGTTGTGACCTCGAAAATCACACCCAAGCTTGAGAAATAGAGGACTGTAAGGGGATTAACTCGTCGTTCACTCTATTTTTTTTTAGGACTTCACCCTTTGCACTACACCATTCCAAAGAGAACTAGAAATTTAAAAATGATTTTCCTTCTTAGCCAAGTAATAATAATCACTTCATGTTCTCTAAAAACCATTCCATTTTCACATTAGAGAGCTTTCCAGTTTATAGAGGTCATTTTCTCATATACAATCATCCTGTTCTGAGATTGTCTGGGATGGCAGGTTTTCGTCATACAGAGGTTCCATCTTAGGTTTTACAGTAATAAAAACTAGCTGAACCCTTGCATAAACTCCACTCTTTGTAAGTAATTGTTTTAAAACTTATTCCTGCTTCAAACCAGAAGCCAACTTCATACAGCAAACACCTGAACTATTCATTACAGCATTACGGCCTGGTGAAAGAAATGTGCAAAAGAAACAATTCTATTATTGCTAAGTAGTGAAATTAAATTCATAGAAAATCAAAAAGTCACTTAAATTCTATCACAAAAGACTTTTTTTCAATTTTATTTTAGAATGATTCCTGGTTTCTGCACCACTTTTCTGACTATCCATGCTATACAGCTGGGGCACGTCAAAGGATGAAATCTCCAAAAATGTATTTGAAAATTCAAAAAGTACTCTTTTGTAGTACACTGCTTAAGAACCTCTTGTCTAGTACACTAATCTGGATCCCCTGTGTCCCTGTAGTGTAACGAGTCGAGATTTCAGAGACTTTGAACATCAAGAAGATGTACGTTTGCATGGCCTGCTTGGACTGACTCTACAGGTTAGCAAACGGACATCATAGTGAGTATACGCCAAGAAAGTAAATCAACAACCAGACTAAAAGTAGATGTCTGAATGGAGAATGATTCGAGGTCTGGTAATGACTGAAAAAGTTTGGGCCATGTAAGGCATAGTTTAATTGCAAAAATAGAGAGGAGCTGAATGTTTAGGTTACCAACAGATGTAGGTGTTGAATATATTTTAAGATTCAATGATTTACAGATGTGAGCGGGAGGCTGTATGTTCGGAGATGTATGAACGAACTGTAATGATATTCAGAAAACGGTTAGGATTAGGTTTGTTTTTCGGTTTTCTTTCTAGTCGCTAATTGTGCAAAGTTTTTTTCCCCGTTTCATTTTATTGCTGTTAAATATTGTGAATAATGTTTGGTCAGATTTGAAATTTTAAAAGGTTTCTAAATTTAATCAAATGGTAAGTTACCTTTATTCAAATCTACGGTGTATGCGTGTATGCTGTAGAATCATCAAGCCTAAATAAATAAATGGATATTTTTTTATTTAAGGTAATATACAGGCACCAGTACAAACCGATGAAGCCTGAATCAGCGCTAACATAATTAATTGAAATGTTTCACACCACATGTAAATATACATGTAATATTACATATCACAATAATTGGCAAATATGACAATTCTTGAAAAGGAGGAACAAAGTCCACCTATCAATGAAGTCTGTGGCCTTCCTCGTTGAAGAGACATCATCATCATCATCATCATCATCTTTTGAGCATCTGAAGACTAGGAGCTGATACCACGTTCTGGGGCACTGTGTTCCAGGTGTCGACAACTCCGTCACCAATGATGTTCTTGTACTGCATTAGATTATATCTAGATTTTGCAAGCTTCATACCGTGGTTTCGTAATTGTAGATTTCCAGGGTGCTAAGAAATACTAAGATCAGAGTAAATTTTTCTGTTTGTTTTTCTTGTTAGTGAATTTGATTCATTTCAGGAAAAAAATTAGAACCATAGCAGGGACACAAAAACCTGGTATTAAAAACCTAGGGCCATTGTTTCCGAATTATGCAAGATTTTTTTAACCCTCACCTGGCGTCGTGGTGCCATTTTGACTTCACTCTAATTTCGAAGTTGAATATCCTGCTTACTTTTGAAGAGAGAACGTTGGCATGCTGTTTACCTTCAAATATTGTGCTTATCTTTTGATTTGAGAAGTACTGTTGAATTTTGCAGTTTTTTGCAGTGACACGAGTGAAAACATTAGTTGGGGTCACTGTACCAGTTGCACAACTGCATGGTGTTTTCATAAAAAATTGTGTCTTGTGCTGATACAAACCATGATATTGCTATCTCTAAGTGGTTAGAAGAGGTGGAGAGTGATTATAGTGACACTGACGACATACAAAATGGGTCATAGCAAGAATTCTTGAAGATGCTGGTATGTCAATTTGCTGAACCTGACATGAACATCCCTCTTAAACATGAACCTAACTAGAGAGGTTCGTGAAACCACTTCAATAATATTGAAGAAATCTATTCCCGGTCCTGAATGTAATCCACAAGTAGGTAGGCAAATGAAGTAGTGCGCAATGTCCAAAAACAAAAAATACCGAAAAAGAAAAAAAAGTTGTGATACATGTTGCTGGTCAATGTGCCATGAATATCACCAAACTGTCAGAAGTGTCTACAAGTTGGTGGTTTTTTTTGTTGTTTTTTTCTCTCCCTTTCTTTTCTTTCTTTTTTCTCCTCAATAGTGTTTATATTTTATTGTTAAATATGTGTACAAGAAAATGATAATACAAAAAGGTAAAAATAAGGTTTTATTAAAGAGTATTTATCAGTAGTCTGCCACAAGAGTTAATAATTAGTTAAGTAAAAAATATACTAAATATGAATATTTTATCTAAATGACTGAAAATCTTATAAAAATGTAATGAACAGAGAGTTTAAAATTTCTTAAAAATTTTAATAAAGAAAAGAAAAAAGGCACGGGGTCAAAATGGCATCACGATGCTGGTTATGTAACAAAACTCACCATGCCAGTTGAGGGTTAAAATGTCAATGTAAAAATACATTTTTTCATCTTAAACATGTTGGAAACAGAACTGGGTTTCCATATTTTAAAATAGCATACTTCCAGTATTTTTTTGTTCATAGTTTCTTATTATTAAGGTCTATTAATCGAATGATCAGAATTTCTTTTATGTTCTAGTACAGTTTGAATCTATTTCACCATCTAGTTTTCGAGTAGCAAGATCATAAAATTTGAATATTCCTAATTCATGCTCTTATGGCAACTTGGCAAACCCAACCAGAAATTTTAAAAATTGTGAGAAAACTATTGACTGAATGTTTTTAAAAACTTTTGCTTATGTATTTACATCATGAAAAACCCATCAATTCTAAGAACAAATTCAGTATCAAACAGGAGAATTCTGCAAATAACTCACCTGAGTCAGCCCGAAAGCAATGTATTTTCTAGAGCAGGCGTCCCTACAGTGCGGTATCTATTTCCTGGGGTTCGATGAAATTTTGACAAGGGGTTAATAGCCGAACACAAACCAGTGACTGGCTGGTATAATCAAGATCTCATTGATTACAAAAAATATTAAATGAATTTACTGTTTCCTGATAAAGTAACAAAACAATAATAAAAAATAGAAATCCGCTCTTCTCTCATATCTCTCGTTCATCCTTAGGACCAGGGGCATAGCTAGGCTAATGCACCTGCTGCTCTGTACCAGTTCCCTAAAGTAAGGGGTCCTTAATACACACTCCCACACATGGACATCAGCAAAGAATAATAACATCAATTTCACATTTATTGCAGATAGGGGTCCCATTTCGACTTTCTGCACTGAGGCATCCAATAACCTAAGAATGGAATTGCTTAGAATGTTTAGAAATCTGAACACTTAACATATTCACAATAACATTCTATTGCAGAAGAAAATACTCCCTGCAAATGCACTGGTGGAATGTTACGGCCAATTAAAACACTCTGAACGTTTTGTAACTGTAGCTCAACAATCAAGATTAAAAACTCTGCTATCCACAAGTAGAAGTGTCTTCGTTTATTGAAAATTGTCTTTAAGACACATATATGCAATTCTTTGTGTTATGATTATGTATGACATATTATACAGATTAACATAATAATAAACAGAGAAAACGATTCCTTAAAAAGTGATTATTTTACAATAAAGTTTGGGTTCTAA
Organism: Teleogryllus occipitalis; assembly: GCA_011170035.1. NCBI lineage: Eukaryota > Metazoa > Arthropoda > Insecta > Orthoptera > Gryllidae > Teleogryllus > Teleogryllus occipitalis. The sequence goes on along the minus strand of BLKR01015366.1, from coordinate 32,004 downwards.
TAGAGGATGGCGATAGTAATGTGCAATTCAACAAAAAATTCTCTACGTTCAAATCAAGTGACAAGTTCTTAGCAAGAGTTCTTATACTCCCCTGCCCAAAGCAATAAATATTTCAAATGAATCACTTCAATACAGCACTCTTCCAGCAAATAGTTGTTCTTGTGAGACTAGATTTTTTAAATTCAATACAATATTTTTTTCACAATTTACTTACTTTTGCATCAACAAATATGGTTAACAACTATACTAAAGGTTTAGAATACAAAGCATTTTCAGAACATTGTTATATATTAAGCGCTGCAATAATAATGTAATAGTATATTAAATTTTTCATTGGATGTATAGAGTGGCTTCAGTTTGTAGGTCACCGTCTTTTTTTAATTAATATAGAAATGGAAGTAATTTTTATATTTCTGGATTATGTCGTATTTGTGTGTACCATTCTTCCTTTTCTTAAGTTGCTACTGCAATAAGTATGTGATAATTCTATTGCCCATAGTGGTATTTGAAATTGTCTGATTCACAGCACTCAGATTTTTAAAACTGTTTGTTGTTGCATAATTCTACTGCCCAACATTTTTAACCTGTGACTAATACAGATATTCTGTAGCTGAGTGAAAACATCAGTGCATTATTATTGTTTTGTATTGTGTGTCAACTTTGTGGCTTCCACTCCAGTACAATGATTTGATTAATTAGTAAATTATTTGAATAGATTCATATTCTCTGTCTATTATACCAGATACCCAGAGGATTGTCATTGCCTTCCACACCAGTTGTATGACTGGATTCAAACCAGCAACCTTTAGCAAAGGTCAGCACCTCAAGCAGTAGAGCTGCTGAGGTTCAAGTCAATGCACAAATACATTCAAAATAGATTTTTAGAGACATCAAATGGGTTGATAAAATATATTTTTTTGCTGGTGTTAAAATCTGTAAAATAATCATTCAGAATACAGGTAAATGCAGAGCCAGATTCCCTCACAAGCAATATAAGTTGCTTAGGTCCCCATCCATTGGGGGTGGGGGAATGTTAAATCTGAAAGTAATTTTTAATGAAATGATCTACTGTACTAAAAGGTTTGTATTTCGAACTTTCATTTGTACTTGTACAAATGAAATTTATTGTTTCAAAATTAGAGCTTTTTAGTAAATGCAAAGAATTTTTATAACAGATTTTAATACATATTTCTGTATATATACATATATTTGTACATATTCTAATAATGTTTAGTACATAACATGTTAATATAGAACACCTACTTCAAATTTATTTTCCAACTTCTCTAAAATAATTTATGCCTGTCAAAAAAAAAAAATAATAATAATAATAATAATAATAATAATAATAATAATGATAACTAGGAAAATTATTTGGTGTGATATTGATATGGATAATGTAATGAAACCACCTATGGAACATGCTAAAGCAGTTACTGTATGGATCAGAAGAAACGAGGAGACATGAAAGGAATCAGAAAAAATTTAAATTAAAACCAGCAAGATCCATTAAAAATCTTCAACTGAAATCCAACCTACCTCTACCATCCATTATAAAGTAGCAGATGAAACTTGAGGATTGACAGTTGGGCAGTTTTTATGTTGCAATGGTGTAACAAGCAATAGAAGGTATGAGTAAAGATGGTAGATTTTAGCAATTGCTACAACTGCAAAATTTTACCAAACGCTGAAAAAATTAGTAATTGTACCTTTCAAGGTGCAGAATATTTCTGAAGACTTTCAATCTGTGATAAAATACAAAATCATGTACAAACTGCAAGATGAAAATGTAACTAAGAAATAATTGCTAAAATCCATTTCATGATTTTGTGTTTGCTCTCTAACTAGGGATGCAACATTGACAACGTATCAATGTTTGAAAACATTTACTTTGAGAGTAGCTATGTTTATTAATTATAATATATTTAAGATTTAACTGACAAAACAAAGTAAAAAAAATATAAAAACAATTTTTAAAAAACTCATCCTGAAAGCCTAAGCACTCAGGGTCACCTCAAAGGGTCTCAGGTTCCTCAGCTCACAGTATGGAGAAGGTAACGGGAAGAAGAGGAAGACCCTACGCTATGGTGCACAAGTTACTTCTTACACTTTTATATTTGTTGAAGTTCGCAAATGGTGAACTGTTAAATTAGTTTCCCTTATTTTAATGTGAAAGTATAAAAAGCATCAAAATAATTATTTTGTCTCAAAGTGTTCTCCCATAATTAATTTCTCCAAAATTCTACACATTATGCAATGCTATAAAATGCTCTAGCCGCGCGTGCGCGCGCGCGCGCGCGTGCGTGTATATATATAAAATAGGCAATCGTCCAATTTACAGTATTTCAATATATATAATATTATTACATTTGCTTGTAGCTTACATATTGTAACAACATTTGTTTTGACAAATTAATCAATTTGTTTTATATATTTAAATCAACATTAATTTTATTAACTAGTCTAGACATATGCCAAAGAGGGGCATTATGGCAAACATTGGTTGTCGCAGTGTCCTGTATTCAAATTAAACATTGATTGGCAGTACACAATTATTTAGATTTCTAATAATAGTTACTTATTGGTCAGGAAACTTTCAGATGTGCGAGAGCTTGTGCATTTGGCAACTCTACACCATGTGCTCGCTTGCAATTAATACCAAAAGAATATCTCCCAAAGATAACAGAACTGGTGCCACAGGAAGTTGGAGGGAATAGGTAACAAGTGTATCTCTAATGATAAAAAAAGAAATGGAAAAATGAAACATTTGATACTTTTGCCATTGATATTGGTGAGATGGAATGACAACTATTGGCAACAAATAAATACTATACTGGGAGCAAGTTGAATAAAGTTGCTTGTTGAATTTGCAGATTGTAAGCATGTAGGTGGTGTGGACATGCACATCTACATCCACATTCAGTGAAACCTTGCCCAATGGCCTCTTGATTGAGCAGTCACCTCTAAGTCATATTTTGGGGAACTGATTAATTTTTCCAAAAGACACCTGTAAAAATTCCCTCATTTAAGCAGCCACTTGGCCCTGATGTCGGCAACCAGGCATATTTCATAGACTAACTCCCACTAAGCAGACATCTCTAGCGAATTATAACTATTACAGAAGTGGAAGAGATGTTGAGAATTGTTTATTCACTACTTCTTGTGAAGAACTGCAGTGTCGTGTCACTAAGAACAGTAACACCTGGAATTGCATCACTGGCATGGGGATTACATTGTTTTAAGTAACAAAGATGATTTTAATAGCAATGTCTCAAAATATAATTAATTATATATTATAATGTGAAATAACTTCACATTTCTTTAGCTTTTTGTGTAGTATTCTTGAAGTTTTGCTGCCTACTGCTGGAGTCAACGGTGTTTGACCCCAGCCAGGAGACAAGTGATCTTGGAAAATGAAAAAGGTATCTAAAAGAGAACTTGAGATATTAAGTGCAAGAGTACACAAATTAATGAAATTTTCAAAACAGGCCACAATATAATTTTCAAAACCTGTAGAGCTAAAAAAAGATTTAAACTTATTACAATGATACAACACATTTTTGCAAAAAAGTTTAATAAAATCAATGTATTAACAGCTTTGTCTCTATTTTATTATACATGTGTAGTTTGTTGAGTAAGTTGTATGTCTTTATGGAAGACCACTTAAGGCAGATTTCACTTTACTAAATAAAAATCAGATCTAAGTGGTAGATGGCCATTCTGGGAATCAATGCATCATTGGCATATTTGGCAAAATACATTTATTTACAAAATACGCCAATCTAATAAAGCTGTTCAAAATTTCACTCCTGCTGAGGGTCTTCAACAAGAAACTGGACCCCAGGCAATAAAACAATTAACTTCATGATAATTTCAGAAAGTAAAAATCACTGAATTGTCAAGTTATTACCCAATTCCAGGTGCAAACAGTGAGAAAGAAGAACCACATTCAAATGTGAAAAATTGTGTAACCATTTATTCTAAATGACAAAATCCTTATATACTTTCATATTACATATGTATATATCATATACTTAACTACAAACTATATAAAAACAGCTCCCTATTGCAATCCATACAAGAGTTTAACAAGCCTAATATTTGAGAAGTTTTGAATTTAATCTTCTGAAATACCCTGGAAAATTGACTTTATAAAAAGTTGGCTTAGATAACTTGCAATACTGAGAAGTTATTAATTAACGATTTATTTCCACAAAAACAGAACTACAAGACCAAGACAATCTTTCAAATTGCTTGTGACAAACATCACCTTGGAAGAATGAAACACCAATTCCTAAAAAGGAATACACTAGATGTGATACTTGCCCTTGGGAGTCAGAAGCACTACATGTAACAAACCAGTGTCATTTATTTACTTACACAAATTAGTACTGTAGGGTAAAGCAATTATAGTACATATACAACACAAGTTTACGGTTTTACTGCTAAAATTTGTTGTAGCGAGGTTTCTTACAAATGCATCATGATTTAGTAAAAATCTGATCTCTGAAGCACAAAGACCAGTAATGCATTCAAAAAGCAGTTTGTTGGGTTCTTGGGCATGATATTGGGCAACACTGTTATGAGCCACTGATGGATATGCCCTTCCAGTGATCAAGCAGACGTGGAGTTACAACTTTCAGCCACTAGGTTTTCTATAGTTGGCAATGGCCCTCCTCAGTTTCTTTCAGAATGACAGTTGGCTGTTCACTCCATAATTAACAAGGAGTGTGAAAAGCATCTGCATCAGACAAGAGGGGAATTAAACCATGTTCTGATAAGCTGATTGAAAAGTTGAAACTGCACGAGCAAAACGCCTTTTACCAATTTGAACTAGCAGAGGCTGCTGCTTGTTATCAAATAGTCTCTGAGGAGTTACCCAATTGGAAGTTCAGTGCAACACAGATTTCTTTGATTCTTTTACATCAAGATTTTTCTCCAGAGTGACCACTCACTACCAGAAACCAATTTCTCAGACTTTTCCTGTTGTTTTTTTTTAAATACTTTTTCTATTTTCCCTAAGGTATGTATGTTTAATCTTTTTTTTTTTTAATATTAAAGATATTCTAATAGTTGAACACACTAATTTCACTGCGACACAATGCAAATTAACCCTTCAGTGGTCTCACGGATTACTACTGTAATTTAGTCTCATTCATTCCCAGTTTACAGTGCAAGTTGACAAAATAACAGCATATACTTTTCAGTACTTTCATTGAAGCCCAGCTATTGAATTATAGCAACTTGTGTCAAGTGAAAACTGCTGCACTAGTGATAAGCACCAGATGCAGGGATTACAATAGTAGTCTGCACAATGTTTTCAGTGCAGATCAGTTTCTGACCTAGGTTGACATGAATATCGTTGCAATCAATGTTCTGAATGTTCATGCAAAGAACTGTGCAGAAAGGTTGACAGAGGGGATTTCTAGGATTTTGGATTATCCCTTATGAAACCAGAAATAAAAAGTAGGATCGAGAGAAAAACTGCTGACAGCAATAAGAACACATAGGAGATATCTGCTGGAAATCTGTGAAGGGAGCGGCCAGCAAAGTCACCAAAGGGCAATGTGGGAAGTTATCTCTGGACGTCAACGAAACAAGAGCCCTTGACAGTACTGCGTAAATTGAGTCCAGTGGAAGTACCCAAAACACATTAAGAAAAGTCAGTGAGATGTTAATAATAATATTAATGTATATTAATGCGTTTCAAATATTACAGTATTGATTTGTATTTTGAGTTAAGAACATTGAAACTTCCAATAAATGATGGCTAAAGAAAATATTAATGAGGATATATTTGTTAACAAGTTATCTAGTGAGGGAATATCACGTGATAAGGAACGGTTGAATAGTTATGCAATCTTTAATTTAACATACTTATCTTTATAAACAAAATGTATTGAACATTAAAAAATGTATTAATAAAAACCACAAACTCTACAACTAAAAGTCAAGAATAAACATGTTGTTATTGCAAACACTAAAATTGTGACAAGTTTCTTTAGTCATCTTTTTCTACACAACTCTTTCAAACTTGTTTATTCCTTCTGTAGTAGTAGTTTGCATTCTGAGTTATTTCTTATTCGAGTTCTTCATTCTCTAGAAATTCCTATTCATTATTATCTTCTTCCCCAGATTCTAAACAAGGTTGTCTGCATAATGTTTTATGGTCTCTCAAATTGATGATCTCAAGATAAAATCTCACTACAGTACATTTACTACTCCCACAGCACAATATTTTCTTCAAAATCATAGTCATTATTATTCAGACTCATTTAACAAGTTTTTTTGTACATTGTACTTTCTTCAATGGCGCCACAGAACAAACTGTACTAACTGATAAAGTGAAATCACTCAATGAAAGTTATACTGCTACTGAGAGTGGAGTGACGCTACACGAAGTCCCTTGGTCTCCTGCACACCAACAACGGCTCATATGGCTGAAAAGCATTCCACAACAGTAGGCTTGTGAACCATTACTTAAAACTGTAGAAAGAAAAGGCACAAGAAGAATCCTTGTAATAAAAAAAACAAAACATTCAGCAGCTTTTTGAAATTTCACAAAGTCTAAGGAGTCTCAGGAACTACAAGTCTGTAACAGGATAATATTTCCTCAATGAATAATAAATGAACAAAAATAATGCTGTATTGATCTTCTAAGGAATAATATTTAGTTTTATAACCTCAAAATTTTCCCTAATTGTTAATAATTCTACAAATTCCCTGATTTTTCCAGGTTTTCCTGGAAGTGGCCATCCTTTTCTATGAGCAAACATAATATAACCTGTTTATACCATGGAGATCTTCATAAATTTCATTATGACATTTCAATTTCACAATTAAAACACTTAATTCGATCATAACGTTTTGACCAATAATTATCATTACTTTTCAGCCAATAAGCAGATGTGAATCAAATCATAACCAAAAAGCGAAATTAACTCACCAATATTAATAGTAGCCTGACGACTAATAACTTCAGGAGACAATGCGGTCAGTTTAGTGACATCCTGTAGACAAATAAAATTGACAGCAGTGTTAACTGGAAATGCAATCAACGCTTAATCATTCAAATTCAGAGAATCACATGTTCCCGCTAGCATTTAATTTCAACTGCAACCATTTAACTTAACAACGAATTTAACTAAATTTCAATGAATGTAGGAAATCGGAAATCTTCTCCGTCCTGAACTCTTGGAATTTGTGTCAAAGCCGCGAGAATGAAGTCACTACAACATATGCCGAAACACTGGCAAATTTTTTTTTTTTTAATACGGTCACCTGATGCGTGTATGTGGTTGCGTTATACATTCAACCACAAGTTTCGGGACGAAAACTAAAGTTAATGTAGAAATACTCACTAGTTTCGATAAATCTTGTTTATAGAGATTGGGCTGACCCGTGGTTACACCACTACCTTCAGCAGCCATGTTTGAAGAAAATCCTCCCGCCCAGCTCACGCTCTCAACGGTTTTCCGGGATGTAGATCCATGGCCACGTTGATACTCACAAGCAGATATTCGAATTTAATCACGATGTAAGTAACTTACATCACAAATTAATGACTGCGGAACTGTTCCCTTCAAGAAAGAGAAATGAAATTTCCTCTCGCCTAAAAGCTACTCCTAATGTCGGTAAATTGTGTAAACCCCTTCAAACTATCATCCATAATCTATTATTGCACTAAATACGCAACAACATTGCACAGGCTCTCTCGTACAATTTATTACGATAAGATAAAATCATAATAATTGGTTTCAAATATATGTACAATTAATACTTCATCTGTAGCAAAATGAACTTCACCAATCTACCTAAATACTGCATGGGACATACAATGTAAATTTTCTAACATACGCGAACCAGAGGCATCAACATTGGTGTAACGACTGAGAGAGGGATACCGAATGTTTACCGAAGAGTGTTCTTTTACACATTCAAAACAACACTAATTTTTATGGTACTTGGCCATACTTTTTACTTTCTCGCTACCACTTACGCAGTATAGAGAAAATTGTGTACCTCTGCGGGAAAAACGGCGAATTTTCGGATTGATTGAGTTTAAGGGCGCTTCAACAGCTAAGGTCATGGGTACCCGTGTCAAATTATTTTAAGACCAGTACGCAATGTTGCAGTGCCGAGCTAAAAAAAATGAAATTTTAAATGGAAAGCAAAGTAAAACTGAAAAGGAACCTCTTGTCCCGTCAGGATGGCAGCCGCAGTGTCGAATCGTGGCGTGGCTCAGATAATTATCGAAAGTCACCAGAAAACACAGGCAAGCATTCACCTGTGGCTAGATTCGTGGAACAATTACTGCCCCCCCCCCTTTTTTTTTTTTTTGCACAGTGACGCAATGGTCACGAATCAAAAGAGAAACAATCTCGGTGAAACGGTCTGAAGCCGAAAAGCCATTTCTTTCCGCGTGTGAGCCTCTTACGAACCTCCTCGGCCGAAAGTCAAATCCAGAGTCGTCTTGGATTTTGGCTCTCTGCGTACGAGCCCTTTGGTCCCCCCCCCCAAATTGCTTACTTGCTTTCGAAATCACCCCTTCCCCTGTCGGTTGTGATCTAATTGGCCTAAGCCTATGACGTCGTGGTTAATTCTTCGCCAATCAGCTGCCGAGATTCTCTAAAATTTTCCGTCAGTTCGACATTTTCCCTCTCACTCTATCTTTAAGTGCGTGCACGTGTGCAATGGTCGTTTCCATAAACACTCCTTCCAATAAACAGTTAATAAATGTTATGGACTTCGCCGCTGGAGTCACGCGCGATCCATTTACCTAAGAGAAGCAAGTCGTCTCCGAGGACTGGGGCAGCACTCATAGGGGTGGGCCTTGTCAGTGCGCAGCTGTGGGTCGTAAACAATGATGTATATGATAAAATTAGTTTTTTTTTACTTATCTGCTTATTCACCGGGGTCAGAGAAATGCCTTTTGCCAACAACTGTCATGGCTGCCACGCGCAATCTCGGCTTCAAATATGGCGGGCCAGTGAGCGATCTATATCATATATATCATTGGTCGTAAAATTTCTTTTGAAACGGGCGTTTACTGAGGGCGCCTGCCAGTGGCGAGTGGCGCCCGAGTGGAGGGTGGCGGGCCCGAGCGTGCCTTTCGAACGCAGCCCTTTTGTTCATGAATAACTTTTATTATTATGCATAATACTAATGTGCCGCCACAATATACGAGGAATAACCCAACCACTGGTAGTGGCAGTGGATGAGATGTGATACAAAGAGAATATGCAAACATACATGTTTAAATTGCAATGAAAGTTCGGGGGGGGGAATGTTTTGCTATTTGAAAACACTCACATAGGTTAGGTAAGGTTGGGTCAATGACGTTATCACCTAGTGAAGTAATCCATCACAGGCCAATACCTATAATTAATTGAATTCAAATGTGCTAACGATTCACATGCGTTCAGCTAATGACAATTTCAGAGAGAATCGTGAAAGTTTTCCAGTACAACTTTTTCCAAGGGAAGTTGGTTTCCACTGGTTTCGCAACGGTTACGTCGTTGTGCATATCGTATATGCGTTCTTTTGATTCCATCGTGAACACATCAAGTACGTTTCAGTTCGAACTTGAGCGTACATTCATTTGCGCCAAAATATACAGTTTGTACCCAAAAATGAATATCGTGACAAACTCCCGTATATTGGAGATATCACTCCAAGTGCACTCCGTGTACGTTTGCGCATGCATCTCGCGTACATTGGCGCACATGCCCATTTTCGAGAGGGCCCTCGCGCCTAGCGTCACGAGATGAGGACGACCAAGGATTTATGGAATCCTTGATTCTCGTGAGCTTAACATCTGAGTTCTGCCACTCTACCATTCAATGAGAATAGAGTGTTTGATAAAGAGCTTAGTGTCTTCCGTGGGAACTGTAAAGATGTCTCACTCTCTTTTCTTCGTGGCCGACTTTGCTGCCTGGTTAGCTATTTCGTTTCCTCTTCGCCCATGTGGCCAGGGACCCAACACAAGACTAAGATATACCGGCGAACTAATAAATTATGGATTTGGTGTTGGATGTTCATTGTGAGAGGGTCACAGACGAGACGGAAGAGATGGATTCGAGAGAGCTTTTGGAATTACTGCATGTTACTTCTTTCCTTCATGACATCGATACAGCAAACTTAAGTGCCTCCGAGAGCGCATACCTCTCTGCAGTATAGATGCTGCACGAAGAGTCTAATCGAAAACATCGCATGGCACTACGGCAGTAGAAGGCACATCCTACTTTGCCGTTTTGGGAGGAACCATCGGTGTACATGAAGTAATGGCCAGGATACATAGATTTTATCGCCTGAAATTCCGTTAGGAATGCACTGGGGGGAGTTCAGGATTTAGGGAGGTTACACAATCTAAGGTCTATTGTGGGGCGATAGAGTTTCAAAGGGGAAATGAGGTTTGGGGGTGTTTCACAGGGTTGGGCAATTTTATATTAAGCTTCTGTAAAAGCAAACGGAGACGGATTCCCGGTGGATGGGGTCACGATGGTCTAAGTACATACGAAGTCAGGTGGGTCGGGCGGAAGACTGCTTGGCATGAGGGAGAATCCACAGTGGATAATTTCGCGGCATATGAGGCAATCAAAATATCTCGCCTTCGGCTCAGAGATGGTTCTCTAGTCTCAGCCAAGAGACATTCGATGCGACTCATGCGGTAGGCGCCTGTAGTGATCCTCATATAGGTATAGTGTGTGATATTTCATGGCCGGAGGGTTGATGGAGACGCTGACCCATACTGCGACATTCATAATGCGAAATAATGTGGATGAGTGTCCTATACAAACGCAAGAGACACACACGATCTGCGCCCTAAGAGGTACCAGTAAGAGTGCGAAGGAAATTTAAAGGAGACACGCATCGGCCCTGTAATTTAGGGATGTTTTTGCCGAGTTAAGCTCTTGTCGAATGTAAGCGCAAGGAACGTTGCGGATTCAACAAATAAGCTGAGGACCGCCATGAAATAGGTTAGGATGATTATGGAGGTGAATTCTGCAGAAGTGCATGCAGTTGGTTTTTGATGTGGAGAACTTGAATCCTGTTTCATCACTCCATTCCTGCAATTTGTTGGGCAAAGTCATCAACGAACCGTGATGCCTTCACAGACTCACGGATTACTGATGCAATACTACTGATAGCTATGGAAAACTGAGTAACGCTCAGAATCGATCCTTGGGAAACACCGTTTTCTAACTGGTGACTTGAGGATAACGTGTCACCAAGGCGGATGCGGAAAAATTTTGACGAAAGAAAACCTACTAGAAACAAAGGGAGCCGACCCCTAAGGCCCGAAGAGTGCAAGGTGCGAAGAATGCCGTACCTCCAGGTGGTGTCATGTGCTTTTTCTGTATCGAAGAAAATTGCTACCAGGTGATGACATACCACGAAAGAAGTGTAAATTGTGTGGTAAGGGTGACTAAGTGATACATAGTTGACTTGTGCTTCCTGAAGCCATATTGAAGAACTATAAGTAGATTATTTTGTTCCAGGAGCTAGACCAGACGTATGTTTACCATCCGCTCTAAAAGCTTGCTCACAGCTTGTGAGCGCAATTGGGCAGTATCTAGAGGGACTTGTTCTGTCCTTTCCTTCTTTAGGGATTGGAAGAACAATGGCTTCACGCCAAATCCTTGGTACGGCATGTTCAGGTCAAATCTTGTTGAATATGCGGAGAAAAGAATGCGCGTTTCCAGGTAGATATTTCAACATTTGATTATGTATCTAGCCTGGTCCTGGAGCAGAATCTTTTACACAAGCGAGGGCACAGGAAAATTTATCTATTGAGAAAAGAGCATTGTAATCTTCGCCCACGTGACTCGAGAAATCTAATTTGTAGTTTTCCATTCTTCTTTTGGTTTTTTGAAATTATGTGGATTTCTTGTAGTGAGCTGTTGATACTGACACTTGATGAACGTCGAGTATTGTAACTATAAATATCAGTATTACATGAAAATAGGTTCCCACCGTTAAGTAAGTCAGTTTTGACAAATACTACACTCATAAATAAATAGGCAAGGCAATGGTAAGATTCCAAGCTCAATGAAAAGAGGCTTGCACGGATCACGTGGATGGGATTTTTTCATTATTCGGATAATTTTCTTTTGCAATCTAAATGTCTGGGAACTAAAGGATGAGCTTCCCCATAATATTATGCCATATCTCAGGCGGGAATGTACATTTGCAAAATACACGCAACGAGCTGGATGAAGGCTGACAGAATTAGAAAGAATTCTGAATGCATAACATAATGAGCTGATATTCCCCAATCGTTCTAAACTGATGACACAGTCCCTTGGATTTAAAACCGATATTATAATTCGGAAGGATACTTACATGAAGCTCCTGGGGCATTTTCAAAATTTTCAAAGATTTTGTTACAAATTTCGAAATTGGGAAAGGTTTTTTTCCTTCACCGAAATATTGAAGATAGAGATTTTTTTTCCATAACAAAATCAGTTCTTTAAAGGCAGGTTATGATATAAGGTCATGTTCAATTTTTCGAAAATTCGAATACTTTTCGCGTAATTTTGCGTGAAATATGGTCAATTTTTAATATTTTAAATCAATTTTTTATCTCTAAAATGGGACCAGATTTTTTGAACTAGATTTTGAACTCTGATAGCGTAAAGGACGCTTAGGGAAATGATAGAAGTCTCATGTACGTTGAAATCCCTGATTTTCTCGAAAAATGCAAAAGTTATACGGAACAAGTTTTTTCAAAGTGTCCGTCGGTTTGTCTGTCCGGTCGTCTGTGAACACTACTTCATCTAAACCATGCGTACGATCTTTTCCCAAATGAAGAAACCCCTGTCGATCTGGCTCTAGCAGAGCGAATCGGCGGCGCGGAGACGTGTTGGCTATCGAGAGCAAGTCACCGGAGCCCGAGTGTTGCCCTGCTCGCGATAACCTCTGTCACAGTGTCCCGATAACTCCAGTCGCTGAGACATGGATGTCGACGCAAGCACTTCGCAGACCAGAGCGTCCACACCGACAATTTTCAATGCAGCATGGGAAGTCTTTTCGCTGATTGTGGCAGCTATGCCAAATGTTCAGTTTACAAAAAAGTGCTATTTTTTTCTTCTTTGAAAATTTGTAAATCTCGAATGAGAAGTTCCATTACAGGTCACAATCTGAAATGCGTTTTACGGCTCAACAACACTAAGTCATCTGTTCCAAACATAGAAAGTATATTGCGGGAAAAATCACTTAAAAGGTGTAGGAAAAGTATTTGATTTTACAATCAGCTTCATTTTTTAATTTTAATTTTCTTCACTTTCAGAATTTCCATGAGTAGTTTATTTAGTAATATTTCGGGTGTAACCTTTATAATACTTTTCATATTCAGCAGCATGATAATCTATGTAATGTCGCTGCAATTAAATTTCTTCATGTGATTCAGCACTTTTTTGCAACTAAACATATCGCATAGCCGGCGCATTGTGCAAAAAGATACCTTTCTTCCCATGCTGCGTTGCAAATTCTTTTTATTTTCAAATCACACAAATATGTTTATATCAAGTAAATATCCAATAAATGTTTGTTTATTGATAATCTGTATTTCCTGTCTTAATATCCTTTCCCAGAGCAGTGGAATATTATCCCGTAGAAACAAGAAGGGACCCACTGTGCCGCATGTCGGCGATCGATATTCGATGACGTAATCTGCTCTCGCTGCGGAGCAGCTGCTCTGAAAGAGGGAGCAAACGGCGGCTCCTCCTCGGAGCAAATGGTTCAGCGGTCCTCCTCTAGTTGAAGCTTTGAAATTTTGAAAAACATTTTTTAAAATTTGAGGGAACTTTACATGAAGCACCTACGACATTTTCAAAATTTTTTCAAAAAGGCTCCAATTTTTGTCATTAAACTTCTCATAAGAATAGAGTAAAATACTCTTATAAAGGTGGTATTGTTCCGATTTAGACAACTCTGAATTTTCGAAAATTGCAAAAGTTTGAATTTTTTCGACGTCTTCCTACAACTACAAAATAGAAGATAGATTTTTCCTTCAAGTGAAATTTGTTGTCCATAAATAGTTCTTTCATAAAGGTCATGTACATTTTTTCAAAATGTTAGTGGTTTTCGCGCAAAAATGCGCGCAATATTTGGAATTTAAAAAACAACAAAAACAAGATTTCCTCAAAAACGGCCCATTTTTTAAAATTTTGGTAGGGGTAGTGTCAAACGAATCCTATACGATGACAAACGCCATATTGCTCTATTCTTTTGTTGTTGTTTTTTTTTTCAGAAATTATAAAAACATGTTTTTTACTTGTCTCCCACGGCGGTAATATTTACATTAGAGGCAATTTCTTGGCATTCTTGTATTTATGAGTACATGTGCTTTAAATAATGTCATATTAAGCACCTCGAAAACTCAACAGTTTTCTACTAAAATGAGCCAATTTTCCCCTCCAAACGTTTCCAATGAATAGTGCTAATTGCATCAATATGACGTAAAGTGCATACTTGTGTTTCAAAAATTACACAAATGTAATTTTTTTTTAAATATCTCACGCCGTTTATATACACATTGTTGCATTTGCGACTGGAACTACTTCAAATGACTTAAAAAGAAGTGTTTCGAAAACTTAATAGATTCCTATGAAAAGGAGCTTCAACTTTCCCATTTTCAGTAACGCTTACACGGATTTTTTTTCTTACAAACCGCTTCAACTTTTTCAATTGAATTGTGTATTTAGGACGAGGTTTTACTCTACTTGAATATTCTTGAAGTAATATTTCGGTTCTACAATTAGGAAACCGAAAAGTTGAGACGATAGATGGCAGGTGGCAAGAGGATGTGGCAAAGAAATTAGAAAACTACTACGAGAAAGTCTGTGCCATTCTGTAGCACCTCTAGTTACTGTCTCGTATACATACGTATATACGGAGTAATATCAAAACGTCCTTCCGTCTGTGAACACTGTTAGGGCCTAAACCATACGTACGATCCCTTCGAAATTGAAGACTCCCTTATCGATCTGGCTCTAGTTGAAGCTTTGACGTTTTGAAAATTATTCTTTAAAATTTGGGGTACTTTACATGAAGCCCTTCGGATATTTTAAAAATTTTCCCAAAAACGGGTAAAAAAAACAACGGGCGGGATAAACCTTAAATAACCATCCTAAACCAATTTCTTCCAGACCACTCCGTCAGAATCATCTCCTAAGCCTAGCTCAAACTTCCCGTACCATTTTCACTTCAAAATTATACAGTCCATCGAACCGACCCGCCTTACCTCCGCTCAATGTGGCATGGTCATCCTAACCCGAAACCACATCCCACACACCCCATACCAAATCTCTCCCACCTCAGTCCTACAATGTGCTGTCGTTATAATAGATACCCCATCAATTCCAATAATAGTAATTTCAGCATGCAAAACGCCCCGATGTCTGTATTCCTATCCCTGATCTAACCATGTTTCTCACCCTCCCCTATCCCTTTATCATTTCCGGCGACTTAAACAGTAACAACACCCAATGGGACTGCAAAACGACAAATGTGACACGACGAACTTATCAAAATGTTTTAGACGCTCACTCACCCATTCAATTAAAAAGTCCTCCCGAACCCACTCACTACTTCCAAGATTACCCTAACGATATCCTTGACATAGTTATCCGCTCCTCGAACTTCAACCTATCAACCAATCAAAACTTGACAAATTCAATAACTCTGACCACCTCCCTCTCCAGTTCACATGCACATGCACATCAACGACCCCATACATCTCACCCCAACGCCCACCTCAATTCCAAACCAACTGGAATTCATTCACTCACATCCTATTCAAAAAGATCCATAATCCACAAAAATCCTCAAGAGGAGAAAATAGAAGACTGCCGAATAAAGGCAATGAAGGTTTATACAAAGATTCAAAAATCAAAATACAGATGGAAATATATCAGAATAAATAACAAACGCAGGACTTCCAGGGATGCACATTATCCCCAATTCTATTGAACTAATACATGAACAACATGACCAGGACCTGGAAGAAGGAAATTTAGGAGGCGGCATCACTCTGAAGAATGACCAGAAAATAAAAACGATACTATGTGCAAATGATCAAGCAATACTAGCAACATCTGTAGACAAATTACAAAGGGCAGCTCATAAATTAAAAAACTTACAAAAGAACATAAAATTAAAATATCACTCTCAAAACGAAGTTCATGGGATTGATAGTGTGACGACTCATTTTTGGTATCGTCGTTTACTTCGGGATAATCATCCCAGGGTTGAGCCACTCACCTACTTCCCAGGCGTCGGCTTCGTCGTCAGCTTTGCCCGGCTGCTCTACGTGATGCGGAGAGAATGCATGCGTGATTGTGCTTGCATTGACATTGAAACAATAATTATGATATTTAGAATTTAATTGGCTTGCTTTGTTTCAAGGGGAATCCCCGAGGTGAGGCCTCACATTACATTAGTGGTCGTTGAACTATCTTCAACTTAATCTGTTTGGTGGCATTGCTGCCGCGGCGCCCCAGGACCATTTGACAGGCAAGTCGGTCCCCTACACACCTGACGCCCTCAGGGGCGGTAGACCGCGCCGGCGGCTCTGGGCGCCAGAGAGTATACTAATGGGCGCCTACGTTGACCAGCCTCGGTGGCGACGGCGACGGCGCACGCCCCTCGGGGGCGCTGAGGGTGGCCACGATTCAGCGGCGGCGGCCTCGCACGGCGGTGATGAGGCCCACGGCGGCGGCGGCGCGCGCCGTCAATGGAACCCAGTAATTGCCACGTCTAGGCCCGACGATAGAGCATCAGCTGGTAGGCGACAGTCCTCAACGCGATGTTGCCGAAGCAGCACGTTCGCGGCCGGAAATAGTAGCTGTGGCGACTGGGGTAGTAGTACTAGGGTAATAGTAGCTGGGGGCGCTTAGAGCCCGCGGTCATGTTCGCCGCTCCTGCCCGAGAGTTTTTTCCATGAGCGCGAACGCGTGAACGCCCTCACGCCAGCTCCCTTCGGCAAGACCACCCGCGTCTCTCCCCGATCGGTATCGAATGCCCCCTTCGGCCGCCCGTCTCCCCGGCCGAGCCGTGAGGCGGTCGGGGTGGCTTTGGAATGCGCGATTATTTTTTTTTGGCAGTTTTGGGGTGCGGTGCCTTGACGGCGGCGCGTCCGATGAGCCACGCACATTACCTCGCCCTCCGCTGTCCCCCAACAAAGGAACTCTTTGTTGCCGTTTGCGGGAACGAAGCACCGCGAGCACAGTTTCTATAGGTTTTCTTAAGGCTGAGCCAAAGTGACAGTTCGCAAAAACAAGTGAACATCACATGCATTTCAGAGAAGTATCCCTCCGCCGCGAAAGCTACGCCCCTTCGTAAAGTGCTAATGGTTCCTGTGAAAACATCCCTATCAAGAAGTCTAAGAGTTTCGCTGAGGTATATGCACGTGCGTGAGTCCTGGAAATATTTAAAATTTACTTACGTATGTGGAAAATCTCTTAACATGCTCTCACAATCAGTAAAAGAAAACTGCCACGAATGAAAATAGAAAGAAAACTGATTTTAATTGGAAACACGCGCACCAGTACGCATCTCGCATTCAAGTCTCGGTTTTAAAATAAACATAACATTTATCACACAAAAAGTAAATTCAATGTAATATATAAAGAAAAAAATATTTTTTACAGAAGAGCACATTACACTGCACTTCATAATATCAATTATTTCTCGCGGCGCACTATATTTTGGTCGGACAAGGACACCACAAAGGGAAGTGCCGAAGCCATTTACAGGTTAGCCAACTGCAAACGAACGAATGCGAGGAGTCTAATGGGCTCAAGGGCACAACGATCACAGAACCTTCAGTTATGTTGCCGGCCCTAGCTGTCACTTTGGCTCATCCGAAGTAAAATCGCTCTATAGCAGCTTTCCAGCCAACTTCCACGAGCTCCAATGCTAGGGAAATTATTATTCTGCGCACTCGCCAAATTTCACCGTATGCGACCGTCCCATTACAATAGGTAAAGAATATAGTAGAACAAAAATAGTCATAGAAAAGAAGACAATGGAACAATGTCAACAATGACATACTTGGGAAATAAGATACCATTAACAGAGGAAGATATGGAATCAAAATTAACAAAGTACAACAAAATAAATGGATGCATGAAAAGACACTTCCAAAATATGAACACAGAGACAAAAATTAAATTACATTATATTGTTGCAAAACCCACACTATTATAAGGTAGTGAAACATGGATTCTGAAGTAAAGAAAGAAAAAGAAGAACTGAAGCAGCACAAATGAGATATCCTGAGATCAATTTTAAAAGTTTCAAGGAGAGATAGGATAAGAAATAAAAAGATCTGGAAAACACTATTGTCTCTGAAATTGAAAACCAAAAGAAAGGGCAAGAATACAACAAAAGAATAAAGATAAAACATTTCCCAAGAGAAGTCCTCCAAACATAGGAAGAGGAAGTGACCCTGGCAAACCAAAAATGCACTGGGGAGATCAAGAACAACTTGGAAGTGACTAAGGAAATATTGATAAACCAAGGAATAGGCCAACAGACCTACCTAACTATACCTTCAACATTCATGATGTTGACTGAAAATTCAGGGGCAACAGTGAAAATCAGACCTTTGCCACCTTGGTGTATTCCCCAATATTCTTACAAAACAATTAAACAAAAAAATTGGAGCCAATTTTGGGAAAATATAGGAGAATTGAATGTAAAAATCTGTTTTTAATCAATACAAATGAAAATTGAAAGAAACAATCCAGACATGAAATCATAATGTACATTGGTTGTTTGCAAACTTAGCTCTGCAACTTAATAGCATGACTCTTGCATTGACACACCTAGTTCCACCAATTTCGTTCATGTATGGAAAATTGCAGTTACATAAAAAATCTGAATAATTATGTAAACTGTAATAAGAAAAACATTTATTGTAATACAGGATTAATTTTAATTATATTTTGAAAAAGAAAGTTGAAAATCCTCAGAAAAAAACAGAACTCTTAATAAGTTATTCTTAAAGTGAGAATTCCATTTAAGTGAAAATGTATTACTTTTAAAACTCACCTCTAAATTGGTGGGAGCCTGAAATTAAGATCTGAAAAATGAAATTTGTATTATATCAATGTTTGTATTATTTCATTGTACTGGTTTCCATTTTGTGTATCCAGAAAACAAATTCACTGCTTTCATGAGTTCAGTGCATCAGTTGTACCAGATAATGTTATTATCACAAGACATGTTTATCCTTGCTATCTGATTATATTGTCAAAAACGATATAAAAAGACTGAAAATTATATTCTACTAATTTATATTTTCCATAGTTTCTTGTTAATTCAAGTTCAGAAATTAAATGTTTTCCAAAATATTTTAAAATTTCTTGCTGGTCACTTTTGTTGAGGAAGAAAATTGAAAAGGTTATTGCATTAACCTTCATATAAACAATTGGCACAGAACATATAATTTGACAAAACACTTTAGGAACTAATAATCCATTATAAAACAGATTTTGTTTGACTAATTTTGGAAGGATCATTTGTTAAACTTAACAAATGATCAGTGGTAGCAACAAAATAGTAGTGGTAGAGAGACACTTTACACAACCTAGACTGGTGTTCACTCATGTCGTAACATTTAATTTATAATACATTTAATTACTTACAATTTACAAAAAAGGTGTTATCTGGCAGATGCTCTGTAAACTACTGCCTATCAAATGTTACTGGGAACAACATAACCATAACTAATACTTTTCTACAAAATTTTATTTATTTTGCATTAAACATTTTTTTGATGCTCTGTTGTTTTGCAACTTTCTTGAATGATACATGGTACGTGTTGAATCAGGAACGTAACAATTTGAGCCAAAATAAAGTTAGTCTTTTGGTTCTGATTTATCTCTTGTTCAACTTAAAAAATTCTAGGATCAGTGAGGCAATTCTTTGTTTGCCAATTACTGAGGTGCTTTTGAGGTTTTTATCAGAATTTACTAGAAACAAAAAGGCTAGGCTGAGGAAAATCATTTTCAAAATTGGTTCTACAAACACAAAAAACCTTACAAAAGACAATGCTGTTTTGTATTAACACCTTTTTATCCAAAGTTTCTGAATGTTTGTTATAACAATCCGAAGAAGGGATGTAAAAGGTAGGTCCATAATTCTTTTTAGAAACACCCAAATTCTTAAGGGAGTTGTTACTAGGAGCCTGCTGCTCCATGTAATCCAGCAACATCTTTTGTTTATTGATTCTTGGATGATTATTTCATGGAGACATGAAAATGGTAGGTTTTTTTTCAATGAAAAATCATTAAATTGTCAATAAAAATCATTAAATCTTTTTGTTAAATTAGGTATTACATATATTTTGCAATTTGCATATATTATTTTTACATAATGTTTGGAAGCAAATCTAATGTTTTCAGAAGATCATTTCCAGTTTGAGAAAATTTGCATTTACTTAGTCTTCAAAAAATGTAATGCTAATTCTTCATCAGCCATGAGATTAATTTGCTCTGATGATTCTTGAACATTTCTCCTCTTTGAACTTTTAGAAATTTTAAATTCACTTTTTCTTTTAGATCTTGGCATCAACCTAGTATCAAAAATAACATTATGTATTTCAACAAACAAGACTCAACTCATATCACTATTTCAGAGTACTATTTCTACTAAAATACTTCACTAATATTTTTTTTATTTTCTGACAAAACAATTTTACCTTTCTGATGTGTCTTCATATTCCTCTTCAGTAAAATTATTTTTTAAAATTTGGTCTGATGTCTTATCCTCTATATTTTCATTATCACTATCATACATTCTATTGCTTCTAACTTCACTGTCATCCTCATCGTCATTTTCATTGCCACCATCTGAATTCTGCTTAGATCCATAAACCTTATCAGGATCTGGAAGCCATGACAAATCTGGCCCACTATCACTATCTTCTGCACTCTCTTCATCTTTTTCTTCAGCACGGTCTGCATCTCTTTCTTCAGCACTCTCTGCATCTCTTTCTTCTTCATCGTCATTCTTAGATTTTGCTTTTCTCTTTTGCAATTTTAATTTCTCTTCCCTGAAAAAGATAAAGTACCATATTTCAATTCATTATTCTGACAACCTCCATGATTGCTTTCTTTGTTGGAATATATAACATCAAATAAAAAATGTATAGAAGTTGGGTTTTTTTTTTTTTGTTACTCAGGATGTTAACATTGTGAATTTTAATTAAAAATTAAGACCCAAGGAATATTGCATTAGGGGTTCCTGAATACAACTAACTAAATGGCACTAAGTCATACCACTTACAACAATGCAAATCAATGTCAACACTGTCAATACAAATTGCAATGTTTTTCTTTCTTACCTGTGTTTAGCCTTTATCTTCTCTCTAAATAACTTTTTGTCATGTTTATCTTCCTCCCGTAATATTAATTTTGCTTTTTCTATGTCAATACCACCAATGTTTTCTGTTTCGTATTCTTTTGCAACCTCAGACACTTTCTCACGCATCTGATTAACAACAGCCTGATGGGGTAAAACAACCAAATTTTAAAAAATTACAAAAATGTACATAATAATAATAATAATAATAATAATAATAATAATAATAATAATAATAAACACAAACACATCTAGGTATATAAAACTAATTGACTGTATCAAATACATGTCACACACAAATTTTCAAGAATAAAAGAAAAAAAATAACACTATAGGGCATAATTTCAATATTTCTCAGTTCTTTGAGTCTAACTGGAACTTGAAAGTGTAGTCTGCAGCCAGAGTCAGTAACTATTTCACTGCCAGGGAGATCCTAGGCACACATGCCAATGTTTCAGCAATGTTTCTTCCTCAGGGTGAAATGGCAAGGAAAGTTGCAGCATAACGGTTGAAACATTGGCATCTCTGCCTAGGATGGGGCCCATCCAAGACAGAAAAGTAGATATTTACTGGAACTTATCTGGAGCTCACATGTAACTATTGTGTAGTCATAGGATTTGTGAAATGTCTAATTAACCTGTTAAAAATTCACACATAAAACCTCTACTATGAAGAGCACAAGATGGAACATATTTTGATGAAAAATGTCTTTTCATAGTGATATGGTGTCTTGGAGCCTTCTCAAATCTTCAAAATCAACATTCTACTAGATCAATACAAATGATACTAAATCAATACACTAAGTGAAACTAATCAGTAACTGAAGCAATTATTTATTATTCAAATACTTATGAGGCATTTTAATTAGTGCTTTTAGATATTAAAAAAAAAAAAATCATGTGCTCTATCCTCAAAAGCCGTTTAAGGGGTTTGACCGCACATTTATCTTTACTTTCCATCCAAACAACTGAAAAATATAGGATTTGTCTCAAGGACAAGACCCTATCAATCAGAGTAATCAATGGTACCACTACTAATACTTTACTCACTTTTCCTTCTTCATCAAATACAATTTTTTTGTTTGCAACAATCTTTTTCTTCAAGATTTTTTTGGCCAATAGAGCTTTAGTTTTTATTTTCTTGTTCTTTCGAGAAACTGCTTCTTGTTCCTCAATAGAATTTACAGGTAGTATGTCATCAAGATCATGATCCTTCCGTTTAATTTGCAGAAAATCATCTTCACTCTCGCTTTCACTGTCATCTGTGAAAAATAATATGTAAGATAGACAATGATAAAACCATAAGAGAGAAAACTATACATAACCGTTTATGAAACAAATTATTAAATAATAATTAAGGAAATATAAACAATTAAAAGAACTGGTATCAAGATTAGGAGAATAAAATTATGATGAAATTTCCCTTTAGTCGCGGTTCCTCATAAAAATTAAATATTTAATAAAAGTGGATTGTAAAATTACAATATTTTATTATATGTGCAAAAGTGTTTTCCCTCAGTTTACACTTGCCTGCGATCAACACCATTTATTTGTGGACCCTTGAAAAGTGTAAAAGAGGGGTTCCACTGTATTTCAAGACTACCTGAATAAATTAAATCAATGGCACAAGTATAGTGAACAGTGTTTCTATTTCAAAACACATTTCAAAAATTACCATAGTTTGAGAGTCTATTTCACAAATTCTTTGGTACATCGTAATTAATGTTTTTGGAGTACAATAAAACAGGTAGGTCTAGGCTAACTCACTTTGAGCTACTGTCCATCCAGTATGGGCCCAACCTGGCTGCAGCATCACTACTTGCATTTACCTTTTTAAACTTTGTGATCCCTGAATGAAACATCATACATATTTTTAAATTCATCAGATGTTCTTGTCTCTATTACATCTTGTGACAGATATTTTTGAAAATTTTAGTACTTTTCATGCAATATGTGCAATTTTTAAACAATCACAAAAACAAGATTTTCTCAAAAATGGTTGCAAATTTCTTCTTTAAACTTTTGGTAGGGATAGTCCTAAATGGACTCTGTGAGATGACATAAACGCCATATTGCTCTCTTCTTTTATTTTCAAAATTGATTCCTTTTTTTGACTCTTAAGTTGACATATACATTAGCAGCGATTTGTTCACATTACTGCATTTACAAGTACATATGCTTTAAACGATGTCTTATACAATTTTTCTAAAACTCAAAAGTTTTCTGTGAAAACAAGCTCAAAATTCCACATTTTCAGAAACGCTCAAATGCCATTTTCTCAAAAACCGCTTCGATATTTTCTTCTAATTTTTCGTACGGATAGTGCTAATTGCACTGTTTAAGATGACATAAAATTAATTTTTCTGCATTCTTTTGTTTTTCCCCCCCAAAATTACACTAATGTATTTTTTTTAATATCTCTCATGCCTTTACTATGTACATTTCCAGCAATTTGTGTACATTCTTGCATTTGTGAGAGGAAGAACTTCAAATGTTTTCCAATGAAGTGTTTCACAAACTCAAAAGATTTCTGTGAGTTTCAAATTTCACATTTACAGTAACGCTTTTTTCTTAAAAACGGCTCCAAAGTTTTCAACAAAAATTTCCTTATAGGACATGGTTTTACTCTTCTTTATTATTCTTAAATAATGATGGCAGCTGGCATGAGGATGGGACAAGACTGTAAAGCTGGCCCAGACCAAAGAAAATAGAAAACTAACTAGTACAAGTAATCCATGCCATTTTGCAGCCCTAGTTGAACTTTGGTGCTCCCTCGAGCTTGTAGAAACCTCTCATAATTTTAAAGGTTTCTGTTATATCCACTTTCTGTTGGTGGGTACTGAGTGAGTGCATTTCTAGAATTTGGAGTCTGCATTCATATGGAAGACTTCTCAAACCATCTGACATGTGCCATCTGCCATGTGCCATCTGCCATGTGGCCTTTTTCAATGTTCTCTCCAGGATATTTACATCGTTTATCAGGTATGGATTCAATACAAAATCCTGTATTCCATTGTTTTCGGGTACAAATCTTTGGAAAATTGCTTACATTGTGATGTGTACTGATTTACATGCATTTCTCATAAGAAAAACTGCCTTGTGTGGCCACTGTCTTCTGGATGTGGCTTTCTCACTTCGAGTCTGATATCATAATTCCCACGTCCTTTATGAATTTTGTTAGAGGCATTGTGTTTCAACTGATAGTGTATAGTCCTTGAGAATTATTCCTTCCCATGTGCATGACCATACATTCTTGTTTAATTATTGGAATTAGAGAGTTTGTGCACGCCTTAGCGGACCACACTATCGATCTTTTGTGCATGCACAGTTGCACAAAAGTGATGCGAAACTTTAACTGCGAATGTGTAGATCAAAAATGTTTTAACATTCGAGGGTGTACAAACTCTCTATTATCCACTGATTTTGTCTAAGTCTTTCTGCAGGCCGCCTGATTTGTCCCTACTGGACTTTTATCTTTGGGGCTGTCTCAAAAGTAAAGTTTATGCGAACAAGCCTGCTAATCTCAAAGAGCTGCAAAGAAACATTAAGGAAGCGATTCGTATGATTGACAAAGAAACTTTACATTGGGTTATGGCAATGTCCCCATGGGAGTTAATGCTTGTATGTTAGCAACTGGAGAGCATTTTGAACATTTTTTGTAAGATTCACTTGATTCTGACACCAATTCTTCATAATAAATATTTCCCTTTTCTTCTTTACCAATTGGTATTAAAATTAATTATTTAATGATACAGATGATTCTCATTGATATGTCAAGGTTAATGATACAACATTGATGACAATATTTTTAAAATAACGTTGTTTTGTACAAATGTTTCCTTCAAGAGTTTTTCGGTACATTTAGGAGAAGGCTTCTTGAAATTTCTCAATGAAACTTTCAGATCAGAGATAATTTCATCCAGTTTGCCTTTCAAGGATTTTGATATATTGACTCTTGTAGATATCTGCTGTCATATCAAAATACAGTTGTTTCCCTACGTTTTTTGTAATAGTTTGTTCATATATATATTTTGTATATTTATTTTCAGTTCTCTCTTTACAGCACTGAGCATATCTTTATAATTTTGGTGATGAATTTCCAAGTTTGTCGTTTTAAATTTAATTCAAAGTTTGTATTTCCAGTGGATTTTCCCAATGTCTTTAGTTATCCATGGATTTAATTTACTGAATTTATTTAGTGAATTTTCTAGGAGACCACTTGCTTGGTTAAGTTGTTCCTAAACTCATGCCATTTATCTTCGATATGTATGTTGCATCCAACGGGTTTGTGTGAAAGTTCTTGTAGTTGGTTTTTGATTGCGACAATCAGCATGCCAGTAATGTTTCCTGGGTTCTTGAGTATTTGGGTCTAATCTACATTTGTAGTGTGATCACTTGATGGAAGCTATTACCAACTGAAACAATGAGTTTAGAAGCTGTAAAGGCAATGTGCCTGTTTATTAGCATGAGATCTAAAATTGTTGGATGTTGGGTTCCTCTGTACCTCGTAGCTTCATTAATGAGATGTGCCAGGGAGGTCATTAAAGTTGTCTTTAGAAACTTGTTCAAATGGGGAGACACTCATGCAACTGGAAAAGGCCACTTCACTGAGAAGTTAAAGTCACGAAAGAGCAATGATGTACTACATTGATCATTTAAAGTTTTAATCAATTCAAAAAGATCCATACCCTTGGTGGACATTGTTGTCTAACATGGTCTACAAGCTACACCTACTACACCTAGATTAAATATTCTGTTTATGTATTCAGTTAAACGGCTTGCAAATTTTGGATAATTCGTCACTCCTATTTATAATTAAGACAGATCACATTATTGATTTCCTGTATTACTTACACAGCAATCTCCCCCCCCTTTCCTGTCCTTCCTGTAGAGATCATATTCTTACAGATGGATCATTTGATCTGGTAAGACCTTTTTGAGCCATGTTTCAGTTAATAAAATTACATCTGGTTTCTGGTTGTTTATTTGAACGAATTTTGTAGGACTTGTTATGTTTGTGTATAGTAAATTAACCGAGGAGTGCCTGCAATGTATCTTACAGATATAGCAGCAACTTTTAGTTAATGCACAGGACCTGAAGGTATATCTACTAAAATACAAATTTTATTCAGCTTGTATATGTCCCTCAATGCAATTATTAATGAATCTTACATTGCAGAATTCTTGTCAAAATAGTTATGGTGAGAAAGGTAAAAATGGGCAAAGTACATGCAAACATCATTAAACATCATATTATCCTACTCAGTAATATTAAATACAATTTTCTCAAATTATTTTGGCATGTTCTAAGCAAATATATATTTTACTTTTTCACAAAAATATTTAGAAAGTCTTTGTCTTTTTCTATTTTTCAAGGTTCCCATTTCTTTCATTTCCCTACAGACGTCTCCTACACATCTTTCTCTTTGGTAAGACATTGTGACAGTCAATTGTAGATAAGGCAGATTATTACATTTTCTGAATAGGCACTTATAAACATGGCTGAAAATAATGCCATGATATGGAGCGCTCAGATCAGGAGCTCACAATACACTGGCGCCATTGTTCCATTGTATATAACAGACAACAGGTATCACGCAGTGCAGTGATCAAGTTTGAACATGCTCAAGGGAAATGATTCAGCGACAGGATAAAAATGAAAGGCCAGGCCATCTCAGAAAAATACAATGAAGGAATACATGAAATATGACAAAAGATGACTAATGCATCTCAGTAATTCAGAAACATAAAATTGCAGTGACTTGGATCTCACAGATCTATTGCGAGCACTTCCGGGTTAAGGAATGATACTGCTGCCTCTTTGGGTTTCCCTAACCAGTTGCCTGGTTATTTCCTCCCTCAATTTTCGGTAGGCCTTGAATAAATTTAATAGATGCAGACAGATTGCAGAATACATAAGTCAACATTTTTGGATTTTTTTTTTTTTTAGTTACCTCGAGCAAATGCTCCATCATTTGATGCAGTAACTTTATTTACACTAGATTCTGTGAAGGAATTTAGTTTCTCAATGGTTTCTGCATTTTTGGCATAAGAATTCAATATATCATCAGCAGTGTCTTCTATTTGGGGTTCCTTTTGTTGCAACAATTTTTGAGCTTTTTTAAGGAAACGAATTTTTGGAGGAACTGCCAAGCCTAACGATCTGTAAAGGCAAAGAATCAATTTTAACTTGTTAACGGATTCAATATTTTCTTTTATTCCAAATACAATGACAACAATAATGCTCCACATCAAATTATTAATTTCACAGAATAAAATGTAAAAACTAAAAACTCATTCAAAAAGTTAATTTTCTGTATCACTAAAAGACCAAAATGAAGTTACTTCATAATATGGGTTGTCTTGAACAAAAGTGAGATTCTTACCTGGAATAAGCATTTGTATCAAGAGCATGAACATTAAATACTGACTTGTTCTTCATTAAATAAATAGACTTCAGGTAGGATATGAAGGACCGTTGTGCAGTTGCTTTCAACTCTGGATTTTCTGCCAGTAAAGCTTCTACTTTCTTCATTGGAGACTGTAATTTCTTTGGATTAATTCTACACAAATAACAGAAAAATAAGGATATAAAAAAAAGGTCAGGAAGTGATACATCAAGGTGAGCAAACATCCTTCCAGAATATTCATATTCAAATTCAAATTAGTGCAATAAAGGAATATTAAATGAGAGATCATTTTTAATATTCTTTATAACGAACAGCCAGAAATAGGGAAGGTTTTACTTATGGAATAGCTAAAAAGAATTCTATTTCCATTAAAATCTCCAGGTTCACAAAAATTTGCAATAAAAAAATATAAAATTACTTAAAAATCTTAAGTGTAGTTTTGATTTAGAGCCCAAATTTATACACAAAAAAGGCTCAACCTTACAAAAGGTCATGGATTTCAATTTCTTTAATATGGATTAGTATTAACATTTTAGGATGTAGTACCAATAGCAAGAAATCTATTTTGCAGCTTCAAAAGACATATGCAAGCTATAATAATACTATATGCACTACATATGACACTATGCACTACATATGACAGACATATGCACTATAATAATACTACCACTACCACTACTACTAATTCCTTTCGTGATAGAATATCATTACCAATACCTAGTTATAATTTGTTTAGTTTTCTAAACATCCTAAACACTTGCATAGCAAAGTATTTGGATGCCCTACTGCAGAAAATCAAAATGGAGCTCATATCTGCAATAAATGTGAAGAGTGAATGAATCTAATTGATATAAATATAAGGAGTGTGTGTAGAAAATAAATATGGTGTGCAGTTAGTTGTTTTCTGTGCCCACATACGTCCCTGGGGCCCTTATGAAGGGCCCCTTACTTGCAGGGGCCGGTGCAGTTCTCCAGTTACAACAGCCAAGCCCCTGATCCTACAGATGAACGATGGATACTAACGAAGAGGAGAGAGTTGTTTTGTTTCTCGACATCGAAATACAATTAATTATCAAGTTCACGTAATATCACTTGTAATCAATGAGATGTTGATTGTGCTTAACAATCACTAGTTCATATTCATCCATAGACACCTAATTGACCACTGGGTCAGCATTAACCACCTTCCAAATTTCATCAACAATCAGGAGGCCGATACTAGAAACCTCTGCTATAAACCATAAAAATTTTTACTGAAAGGTACCTCTTTATGTATATACAATTTTCTTTACTAAGCACTAATACTCATCTGAATGATAATAAATTCATTCAAATGATCATTTGCATCTACTTATGCTAATAGCTACACTACACTGAAACTTGCTAAAATGCTATATATAATATTGACTATTGACTATGAAACATCACACAAAACAAACTATATGTTGAAATGATGGCACTCAAATCTAACAGCATACCCAAGAGTTTGGTATAATCCAGTGGCGGCTGGTGCCCCAACAGACTGGAGGTTTCACCTCCACCGAATGTCAGAAATGTAATTTCCAAAATTCAAAATACGAATATGTAATAAAAACGTTAACAATTCAAATCAACTAAAACTTAAACATCCATAATAATCTAAATAAAAGTCTGTACTGAAACATTACTATCATAATTTGATGCATCATGTCCATGTAAGGTATATACACCTCCCGCACATGTGATTCTGGCTTTGATTTCCACTGAGCACTTAAGTTTGACTCCAGTTCATTGCAACATGCATCATTGCTTCGACACATTCCTTACAAATAAAATTATTTTATTTCGAAAATGTCACTACCCTGCTTTATTCGGCAATAATAAAAAACCTTCCCCACACGTTCGTATTCACAAGAATACTTGCAAACTGCTGGCCAGCTGGGGCCACACTAGCTTCTGCAAGACACTAAGGGACTTCCACCCAGAATGGCCACCTTTACAAAAAGAACTCATCAAATGTTTTATTTGTATCAACAAACCTAATATCAAATGAAAACAAATTCTTCAAATATCATAAACAATGCATTGAATATCGTCAATAATTGACTGAACTTGCATACTTTCAATAACAAGCGAAATTCATAAAATTACAGTGCAGTGAGTCAGACAAAGACAGGATATTGGTATTCCCCTGAGACTCCCTCCATTAGTGCACAGTGCTAGACAGTGCCACCAGCCTGGTTGTGCCACCAAAAGGCCACATGTTCTCCATGTTAAATTAAAGGGCCAAAGAGCAAAGATACTAAACCCAGTAATACAGCCAAGAGTGTGGTGCAACATCTGGCAAGGAGACAGGACCGGAGAAAGCGCTAATTGGACACTCTTTGGTTTCAAAACCATTTCATATACATTGATATTGCTGCCATATCTTGAATATTGAATGTCATTAAAAGGAAGATTCCTAAGATATTATGAGATCTTTTTTGATTTTTTGGGGGTTGTGCAACCGTGCAACCTAATCAGGAGCCGCCACTAGTACAGCTGAACAGCAACACAACATTGTGGACACATTAAACTAGTGGAACAAGAAGAAAGGTTCGCTAAATCGTTCCCACCACTTTCTCAATTGTTCCAAAGCCTTGACACAACGTAAAACACCAGAGTCACTGGGTAATTCAAATAACACCAATTCCAAAAATCATAATTTGTTCGCCTACTTTGGCAGCAAAAAAGGAGGCATAACCTCACATGCACACAAGTATTTGAACTTGTGTAGTGACCATTTAAATTACAATTGTGCAAATATTGAACTACGAAAACAATCTTAAAAGTACGGTGGAGAGATAAGTACCAAAAACAAAAATTGATTGTTTTTTTAAAATTTTGAGATCATTTGAGGATATTAACATTAAAACATTACACATTACCTAATTTTACTGATTGGAATTTTTTTAGCTTTCAACTGCTCAACCATCCCTTCTTCTTCAGATGGCAAAAGTACTAGCAAGGATTCCCCACCTCGATGGTACCTAGCAGTGCGTCCAGCACGGTGAATGTATGTATTAGCATCCTCTGGGCAGTCCAATTGTAGAACCCAGTTCACTTCAGGAAAGTCTAAAACAAAACAAAAAACAAGTTAAAAATTTAACATCAGTCATCGAAATTTGTTTTCCTAACTGTATTGTGTAATAGGTATTTCCTTTAGCCCCGGGGCAAGGCTCTCTTACTGTGTGTAAGGTTCGCAAGGTGTTGGATAGTGGAACGGTCTGCAGATAAACAGATTAGGGATAATGATGGCATGAGTAGAGCCCCCCAACCAAGGCGACCACGTAATCCAACTGTGGGAGTGTGGTTAGTGGCAAAATACACTCATTAAAAACCACCAGTACTTTATGGAAACCTAGTGACATGGCAAGTAGGAACCCTCAGTAAATAAGTGCTGCCCCCATTGCCTTATGGGTAGGGTTTAGCCCAAAGTCTAAGGAATGGAAACCCATAACAGAATGGGCTGAGAGGGCTCTGAAAGGCATGGTGAAGCCAACCTCTCTAGGAGAGTAAATCCAACACAAAACTTGGTCCTCCAGATTGGGGATTGGAGCAGAGAGACCCAATAACCAACCCACCATAAAAAAAACACACAATTACTTTTGGTGTCGACACAAACAACCTTGGAAACTAAACTACATTGATTATGCCCCCCCCCCTCCCCCAATTGGAAAACCTAATTGAAAACCTAAAATTGGGATTGAACAATATAAATACTGAACTTTTGAAGTATTCTCGAATTGTATTCCATTTGTACCTTTTACATTTTTATAATATGTACTGGAAAAAACATGAAGTTCTTCAAGAATGGCTCCAAGAAAAAAATAATATTACTCCTAAATAGTGGAAAACGCTAAGAAACCAATAATCATCAAAGAATAAGCCTCTAAGGTACAACATACAAACTGTGTGCTAAAATGTTAAACAACCATTTGAAAGCCATAGCAGACTCACTTATATCAGAAGAGCAAGTTAGTTTTAAAAAAGGCAAACTTGTTCAGATGCCCTTTATACAATGAAAAGAGTAATTGAAGAAAGAAAGTTTAACTGTGAAATACACATGGCATTCATAGATCAAGAGAAGGCTTTTGGTAATGTGAATAGAATATTATTCTGGAGAAAAAAGAGGGGGGAAATCGAAATCACCAAACAGAGCTATTAAATGCCTATACACTGGAACCACAGTGTGCTTAGATATA
>BLKR01015365.1:0-78869 GCA_011170035.1 Teleogryllus occipitalis | reverse complement strand
AAAAACAAATCCACCATATAACCCTTTCAAAACATTCCATAAACAAATCTGCAATATACCTTTTCGCCAAATTTACAAACATGCACACTTTGACTTGCGTCACATCATGAACTATATACAGTTTTCAATTCTTCTGTGAGTCTCTATCCATTACACATAAATAACTTACTAATTGCTTTACACATTCAGATTTTAATAATATACAATTTCTTTTTATCTTCTGCGTGAATATAATTATGCAAAAGTTCATAAATTATTGATTTCCTGCAAGTCCGTCTTGCTTCACTTCTTCTTTTCACTTCCTCACACAACAACACACTATGTCACAGATGCTGTCTCGTGTTTTTGATCAAGAGACACTTGCTTTACAGCAACAATTTCACATTTGTGAACTGTGTCGGCACTTGCTTGTCGCGCACTCACATCACACGCGTTGCCGAGGGACATACGTCTCTCTGCAAAGCCCGACTCTGCCTGGAGCTGATTCTCGTACATACGGCTAAGAATGTCAGCGTTCACATTCTGACTACCCTTCCGATGTTTAATCTTAATATTCAGATGCTGAATTGCCAATGACCATCGCATCAATCTGGGATTATTCCCGGAACATTGTTGCAACCAAACCAGAGGATTATGGTCGGTTTCTACCTTTAGGCAAACATTCCCATCTAAATAATGTTTTAATCGTTGTAGCCCCCAAATAATCGACGCACACTCTTTCACTGTCACGCAATATTTCATCTCTGAAGGAGAAAACTTCTTGCTAAGAAATAGCACGTAATTTTCTTTCCCTTCCTCATCTAACTGCGAGAGTACAATCCCCGCCCCTCTGTCTGACGCGTCGCACTGCATTAAAAATTCCCTGCTGAAATCAGGCGCATGAATGACCGGTTCACCGCACAGAGCTTCCCGCAGTTCTATAAATGCCTTTTCACACACTTGCGACCATTCTATTTTCCCTTGTCGTGTACTTCCCCTTAATAAATCTGTGAGAGGCGCAGCCTTCTCCGAAAATCTCGGCACAAAACGCCTGTAATATGAAATTAATCCTAGAAATTTCCTAATTTCTTTTTTTGTATTCGGTCTCGGATATTCCTTAATCGCGCGTACTTTTACCTCGTTCGGCTTCATAAGACCACTGCCAACTTCGTAGCCCAGAAACATTACGGTTCCGCGAGCAAACTTGCATTTCGCCGGCTGAACGTGAAGTTTCGCCTCCCTTAGTATTTGAAATACTGTGCGTAAATGACGCAGATGATCCGACCAATCGTTACTAAAGATTGCGATATCATCCATATAAGGAATAGCAAATTCCGAACAATCCTTAAGTAATGCCGCCATTAGTTTACTACACACATAAGGTGCATTCTTAATCCCAAAAGGCATACGTAATGGTTTGTAACTTCCGAAATTTGTGCAAAAAGTGGCATATCTCTGCGCCCTTTCTGTCATCCTAACTTGCCAAAAACCTTTGCTCAAATCACAAGTGGATATTATTTTCGCAGCTGCTACCGTTTCAATTCTCTCGTCTAAACTAGGCAGTGGAAAATATTCAGTTTTAATAATGTTATTCAACCTGCGATAATCAATACATGGCCTGGGTTTCTTGCCAGGAGTCTCTACTAAAATCATGGGCGATGCGAAATCAGAATCCGAGCTTTCAATGATTCCGTCCTTTAACATTTTAGCAATCTCCTCTTGTAGAATCTTACTTTGTCTCATAGACGTGCGATAAGGCGCACTCCTAACCTTCGCCGTATTGTCAATCAGTTCGATATCCATTTCTACTTTCTCGGTCAAACCTGGCTTATCAGAAAAGATATCCCTGAATTCCACAATTAATGCTTTTAATTTCTCATGCATTTCCGGTGCAACATCTGTACCTACCAGCATTGACTCAACCTCGAAATCGCCCGCTTCTAGCTTTAGCGCATATTTATCAATCGCGTCATCAGTTGCCTCCTCTTCATTCCTACTCTCCGCGACAAAATTTACATATTCCGTCCTTTGATGATACGGTTTCATCATATTTACGTGATAAACCTTCCCGGAACTCTTATTAGGTAATCTTACAACATAATTTACATCTGAAACCTTTTCTGTGACTTCCCCCGGTCCCATCCACTGAACTGACAATTTTTTTGTTCTATTAGGAGCAAAGATCAATACTTTGTCTCCCACACTAAAATTTCTTACAACTGCCTTCTTGTCATACGCAACCTTACTTTTCTGCTGCTCGCCCTCTAATCTTTGATGCGCAGTTTCCCTAATATGCTTCAGCCTATTCATGAGTTCAAACACATACTCAGTCACAGAATTACTCTCTGATTCATTTTCGACAATATTTTCATACAAAAGTGTCACAGGTGTCCTCAAATTTTTCCCAAATACGAACTCTGCCGGCGTATACCCTAAAGACTCGTGAACCGACGTTCTCATGGCAAACAATATTGCCGGAAGGTTCGTCTCCCAGTCACCTCCTGCCTCTAAACCTAGAACCTTGAATAATCTATTCATCGTCCGGTGTATTCTCTCTACCGAGTTACTTTGCGGGTGATACGGCGAGCTATGAACTAGTCGAATTCCAAATTTTTCTGCGAATTCTACCATCAAGTTGCTCGTAAAACATGTTCCCTGATCCGTTTGAATTTCCCGCGGAAATCCGGTCCTGCTAAACAATTCTAATAAAGCCTCTATGATAGTGGTCGTCTGCAAATCCTTTATAGGAATGGCCTCGGGGTACCGTGAAGCTACACAAATTGCAGTTAAAATGTGTTTCGCCCCAGAACTACTTTGCGTAAACGGCCCTACAGTATCAATGTTTAATTTGGAGAACACTTCACTAATTGTAGGCACAATAACTAAAGGTGCTTTCCTCTTATCCCCACCATGACCTACTATCTGGCAACTATTGCAAGTTTTAACAAATTTCTCCATTTCCTGGAAACAGTTCGGCCAGTAGAAATATCGCGACATACATGCTTTTGACTTCGAGCTACCTAAATGACTCGAGGCCGTTTCGTGACAAACCTTTAAGATTTCTCCGCGATAAACCTTAGGCACAACTAACATTTCGAAAGTTTCTCCCTTCTTACTTTGCCGATTCTTGAAGAGAATATCATTTTTAACAACATAAGAATCTTTTCCTAAAGCTTGATTTACGGTTTTATGTGCCTCATAAATCTGCCTGATCTCCTCGTCTTCTTGCTGCGCCGTACGAAATTGCTCCGCGTCTACTCGCAACAAATTCTTGATTTCACCCGAGAGTTCAACTTCACTTTCCCTCCCGGCACATATCGCCCCTGTGTCTTCCTCTACCTCCACAATACTTTCACTCACCTCCGTCTCCACCGGCTGTACGACCTATTCTACAGAATTTCCCGGCCCCACCTGATCTGCCTTTGCCGCACTAGCGCGAGTAACCACTAAATTAATTTCTTGCGGTTCTACAAAGCCCTCTTTAACCTCTTGTAATAATAACATGGTTCGATTGCTGAGAATGTAATAAGGTAATTCGCATTCTTTAGGTACCACAGCAGCCCGCGTAACTACACGCCCGCTCGGTATTTCTAGAACGATCTGCGCCACACGTAAGTTCTTGGGAAATTTATCTAAGGGCTGACTAATCCAAATTGATTCTCCAGTTAAATCTGCTGCATCAATTAAATTTTCACTAACCAAATCGAAACTAGCCCCAGTATCACGAAGAATCAAGGAGTTCCGTCCGTTAATTTTTCCGACGAATGTATGTTCTCGAAACAATTCGCTCGCTTCCGGCTCACACACATGATTCGCAGCTTCGGTCTTGTTATTTGGACACTGCCTAGCCAAATGTTGTGGTGACTGGCATACAAAACATTTCCTAACAAACCGCTTCTCAAATTCAGGCCGCGCCACAACCTTGTCCTTCTCGCTCGTACTTGGAATTACCTTCCCCGGCCCTGCTGTGCCCTTTGTTTCTACCGGCTCTTTCTGTTTGGACTGAAAAGGTCCTGACTTCCTCCACCCTTGCCTGTGATTTTCATACGCGTCTAATTTCTTCGCAAAATCTAAAGGATTGATAAATTCCGCCCACGAATCAACAAAATGATTCCGCATTTCCCATGAAACCTTCCGCTTCATCTGATCCGTAACTATCAGATTTAATAGCTCCTCAAACGTGTTTACACTTAATCCGGACACCCATTCTCTCGCGTAATTTAATAATTCTCGAGCAAATATACCCCACGTGGAATTATTACCTTTGCTGTGCTTAACAAACAGCTGACGAAATTTTTCCGCATCAAATCTATATAACTCCAATAATTTTGATTTTAAAGTTGCATAAGTCCATTCGTCCTCCTGTTCATCTAACGTAATCCAATTATTCACATTATACGGCAACAATCCAATTATATGAACAGCCCATTCGCTTTCGGGTACCTTCAGCTGTCTGCACTGACTTTCAAAGGCACTTAAATATGTCGTGATATCATCCTGCTCACCACGAAATCGACCTATAATCTGCCCTACTTTAATACTTTCCCGATGCGATTCAACTCGTGCCTCGCCACGTGCTTCCGCGCTCCCTCCTACGCTTGCTCTTTCAGCATCCCTTTCGATTCTCAATCGTTCTAATTCCCTATCTTTCTCCCGTTCTACCCTCGCCCTCTCTTCCGCCTTCTCTTCCTCGATATCCTGGCGATGTTGTTCGCCCAAACCCTCAATAAACTCCTGCTCATAATCCTCATGGCTGATTATCAACTCTTTTAATTTAATCACGGTTTCCGTCCCGTTTAATACAATACCCAAATCATTAGCAATTCTGATCATCCCTTCTTTTTTAAATCTAGTTAAGTACGCCATAGCTCCAACCAGTGCCGTGCCTCACAGAAAAACGTACTTACCCCGTGCGTTGTCTGCCGGCTGCCTCTCTCGTTCTGGTGCTCGTGCGTAGTCCTCGTGCGTGCTCGTACCGGTCCCGTACGACTTCTTTCCTTCCTTCTACTTCTTTCTTGAAGCGTCGCTCCGCCCGCAATATTTTAATCACTCCGAGTTGCTATCGGTTGCTATTTACTGTTACGCCGGTCCTAACAACTCTTCTAAAATACCGCACTACGTGATGCTAGGTAAAGCATACACGCTTGCATTACCTCGGCCCCGCTACTCGGTACCTACAACACTACTTTTGGCTTGCTCGAGCCCTACTGCTGATATTCCTGGTTTAATTATCACGGCCTAAACCAATGCCTACTGCAACAACGCCCACCAATTTAATCTTGGCCTACAGCGATGCCTACTGGGTTCACTTGATCTGCTGCCACCATTTTACTCACGGCCTACAGCAATGCTTACCGGGTTCTCGTTAACCGCTGATACCATTTTAATCACGGCCTACAACGATGCTTACCGGGTTCTTGTTATCCGCTGATACCATTTTAATCACGGCCTACAGCGATGCTTACCGGGTTCTTGTTATCCGCTGCCACCATTTTAATCACGGCCTACAGCGATGCTTACCGGGTTCTTGTTATCCGCTGCCACCATTTTAATCACTCCTTCGTCTGTGGCGTCATACAGGGTGTAATAAACACACAGACGAGAGTGGGTTGTACTCACAGCTGATTTATTACCAACTTCGACCGTGGTCACAAAACAATCAAAGCACTGTAGTACAATTAACAAACTAAATTGACCCCACTACAAGAAATGATATTTGAACGGCTACCACACCGCTACCCCATACTAACGTGCACTGTGCGTAGCCCCACTCGCCCTGAGACCGAGTTACATGTCTCCTTCGTCACGACCTAAGGCCGGCTTCTTGCGCCGCGTGCCCAAAGCACCACCTGCAACGACCTAACACCTCGCAGCCAGGAACACAAAGAAGAACGTCTATTGTTCGCTCGGCCCTTAAATAGCCCCCTAGCGACGCTGCCCGCCGCCTCCATTGCCTTATCCAAGCGACGCGCACACCGGGAAAAACCTAGTGCGTCATGGCTTGCTATTGTCCGAGCCTGGAGCATGCCACCTGCTCATGCTGTTGGTAGCGTCATGACGCTACAATATGAAAGAATCAGTCGTCATTTCAACAATACGACGACATAATAATCATAATATCCTCAATTTCGTTTACTTATTGTGTTCTTACCGAACGTTCTCCGTGTCTCTGAGTAGAAACCATTAACATAATCGTTAAAACTAAAAATAACGATTTAGGATGAAGAAGTTCGTCTCCTTATAATTGTTTGTAGAAAGTCATATCAGGTTTGTATTATTGTCTATAAAATTGTAGTTTTATTTAATTTGAAATAACTGCTTGGAAATTTTCGGGTTGAATTAAGAAAATATAGCTACCCGAATTTGACGCTATGAAAAGTAAACACTTCGAGGTTTCCACTTCGAGACGTATTTCGTCATCCTTATTCATTCGCTCAGTATTCTACAATCACTTTCATTAATCATCGATCATGTTACATAGGGTTTCTAATGTTTTTGCTATACCGGGTGTACTACCAAATATGGACTACTCCCATTACTTCTAAACGGTTCAAGGTATCGAGTTGCAGTTTTCGCTGAACAATGCAGAATCATGCGGCAAGTAACATGCCATACAGAAATTGTCTATAATAGTTTTAGTTTTTGAGAAATGTAATCACCTTTGATTTTTTAAATGGAACTATATATTTTTTCATCAGCAATGGATTAGAATTAAAATTAGATTTTTTGGCGTGAGATTTTTAAGTAAACGGGCAGCCTTTGCAAAAGTCACCGTTTTGGGAAGGTGGCCTTCGCAACGTTGATACTGTTTTGTGTCAGAGCTATGCCACCGTTATTAGTTGTTCGATAATTATTGGTACTCTAAGACTTCTGCAGGTCCGCAATCAAAAAACTACCTGAATTGGTAGTTTGTAAAGAAGGAACGTAGTTTGTAAAGAATTTTCTCGCTATTAACTTATTTCCTACGCGTATGTCTTATACCTAAAAAATGACAAAAAACGCAACGGGTTTATGCATCATCCCAATACATTAGTAAGCAGGGTGTTTCATATAAATCTTTTGTTGCAGGATAAGGCTCTACGTGAAAATGTTACTGATAACTGGTGTCATGGACGTCATTGCAGAAATCATTGGCTGGGCCGCAATTCCAACTCATTGGAGTGTGCTGCAAAATATGTTGTTTGAATATTATAGGGAAGATATTTTATTTATTCTTGACCACATGGTAGGCTACAGGGCCACGGGCTACGCGACCGACTGCTTCCGGGCGGCGTGCATCGTGTGGTTGGCCGCTCCGGAGGGGGGCTACTTCGGCGCCCTGAGGGGGTGGCTGGGCTCACATGAGCGGGGTAGGGGCGATGGTCGTCGACTGGCTGGTCGTCCATGACAAGGGCTTCTTCAACAACATTCAACGGTGGCTGATGATGGGGGCCAGTGCGGAGGAGGGGAGTGGAGGAGAGGAAGAGGGAGGAGGGTAGGAGTGATGAGGAGGGGAGGGGCGATGGTCGTCGACTGGCTGGTCGTCCATGACAAGGGCTTCTTCAACAACATTCAACGGTGGCTGATGATGGGGGCCGGTGCTGAGGAGGGGAGTGAAGGAGAGGAAGAGGGAGGAGGGTAGGAGTGATGAGGAGGGGAGGGGCGATGGTCGTCGACTGGCTGGTCGTCCATGACAAGGGCTTCTTCAACAACATTGAACGGTGGCTGAGTATGGGGGCCGGTGCGGAGGAGGGGAGTGGAGGAGAGGAAGAGGGAGGAGGGTAGGAGTGATGAGGAGGGGAGGGGCGATGGTCGTCGACTGGCTGCTCGTCCATGACAAGGGCTTCAACAACATTGAACGGTGGCTGAGGATGGGAGCCGGTGCGGAGGAGGGGAGTGGAGGAGAGGAAGAGGGAGGAGGGTAGGAGTGATGAGGAGGGGAGGGGCGATGGTCGTCGACTGGCTGGTCGTCCATGACAAGGGCTTCTTCAACAACATTCAACGGTGGCTGAGGATGGGAGCCGGTGCGGAGGAGGGGAGTGGAGGAGAGGAAGAGGGAGGAGGAAAGGAGTGATGAGGAGGGGAGGGGCGATGGTCGTCGACTGGCTGGTCGTCCATGACAAGGGCTTCTTCAACAACATTGAACGGTGGCTGAGGATGGGGGCCGGTGCTGAGGAGGGGAGTGAAGGAGAGGAAGAGGGAGGAGGGTAGGAGTGATGAGGAGGGGAGGGGCGATGGTCGTCGACTGGCTGGTCGTCCATGACAAGGGCTTCTTCAACAACATTCAACGGTGGCTGAGGATGGGGGCCGGTGCGGAGGAGGGGAGTGGAGGAGAGGAAGAGGGAGGAGGGTAGGAGTGATGAGGAGGGGAGGGGCGATGGTCGTCGACTGGTTGGTCGTCCATGACAAGGGCTTCTTCAACAACATTCAACGGTGGCTGAGGATGGGGGCCGGTGCGGAGGAGGGGATTGGAGGAGAGGAAGAGGGAGGAGGGAAGGAGTGATGAGGAGGGGAGGGGCGATGGTCGTCGACTGGCTGGTCGTCCATGACAAGGGCTTCTTCAACAACATTCAACGGTGGCTGAGCATGGGGGCTGGTGCGGAGGAGGGGAGTGGAGGAGAGGAAGAGGGAGGAGGGGAGGTGTGATGAGGAGGGGAGGGAAGGCAAGTGGGAAAGGCATGTCTTGTTGGCCGCACCAGACGGGGTCTATTTCGACACCCTACGGGAGCGTCTGGGCAATGGTCATCGACTGGTTGAACGTCCTTCTGGGAATTCTGTATTGAGGACTTTGAAGGAAGGGAAATGTGAAATAAATTATTGACGTGTATATCTTTAGATGAAGGAAATACTGGATGCCAGTTTAAGTAGTGGATACTGACGGCAATATTGGTGCCTGTGAGTTGGAACTTTGGTTCCCGGATGCGAGCAGCCACATATCTACAGCATTCCGACTTTCAAATGAGCTTCA
Source organism: Teleogryllus occipitalis (assembly GCA_011170035.1). Taxonomy (NCBI): domain Eukaryota; kingdom Metazoa; phylum Arthropoda; class Insecta; order Orthoptera; family Gryllidae; genus Teleogryllus; species Teleogryllus occipitalis. Next base: position 69,943 of record BLKR01015365.1, on the reverse strand, counting down.
ATTAATCGCAGTTTCTGTGCTTAAACTTGAACAAGCGCTGTGTTGCTGCAGGAAATTTAAAATCGTGCTTTTCAAAACAAAATGTACCGGATTTGTCGTGGGAAAATCCTCTACCTTTCTAAAAGACTATTGAGGTCTATTCATTGTTGTCGTCCATTGCATGTACGTGTATTTATTTTATTTTGTTATTTAGATGAAATTTCTTTGCGATAACAATAAACACACTGTTGTTTACATGGATATTGTCATTGTGACTTCTGAAGTAACATTCGTGCAAAACAAATCTTGACAAGTTATAAAATTACGATATTGACGAACTAGTTCTCCATGAACATAAAGTTTTTCATGAAGAATTTTTATTGATGAAGATGGTATTCCTGGCGAAAATTGTGATATATTTTACTACAACATTGGCTCCCAAACCTATGCATTGTTTTTTCAGTGTTTTACAGTAATTTGCTTTTCATAATTATTGGAATCAGTTGTATTATTTTCCCATTATAGTTAATGTTTGATATTTTATTAATGATCTTGAAGATTTTGTAAATATGATGTACTCCTATGTTCGAAAATAAAGAGAAAACAGTAAACCAAATTTTATTTTTTGACAGTTAAATTCTAAACATTATTACCATGTCAATCTTTTTAAATTCCTGTAATATTTCGATTGCAATTGGTTTTTGTGCCATTTGTTAACTTCTTAATTTTTACTGAGGGTTTGGACAAAAAGGCTATGTTTCTCTAGCGACATTAATATTATCGTTAAAGAAGGAAGATATAGGTGTTATATTCAAAAAGCGAAAAGTGGACAAAATTATTTCAAGTTACGGTCACGAGCTGTGTTAATTAGCAAAAAGTAAATTAATAAACACCATACCCGAGAAGAAAATAGGGGAGTTTGACCATGCGGATATAACCTCATGGATTTTATCAGAGCTAAAGCAAAACCCCTAAGCATTGAACTTTGACTACTGGCGTATATTTCAAACTTCCAGAAAGAACGCATAAGGTCGGTTTACAGACAGTGGCTTTCAAACAACAGAACCATAAAGTGAAGATATAGCAATCCAGTACACACAAAAATTAAACATTTATTAAATGAATGACCAAAATACATGTAAAAATATTACAAAAATGCATAAGAATATTTCACTTGCTGTAAAGAAAAAGCCGAAAGAGAATTTGCACTGAAATACAGAATATTGTATGATTTTACTGGCAACAATAAGTGCCTCTATACAAACAAGAGATTAATAAAATAGTTAAATTGAATTACAGCATTTCGAAGTGTCCTTGCGAGATGTCCACATTAGGAAGCGAAATCCGAATGCGAAAGATTATAAACTGGAAAAGGCGCCGCCTTCGGTCCAATTTCTTTACAAAAATTAACAATCAACTCTATTTATAGTTTTAAAACAACGTTTTGCGTATGAGGGAACATTAAACAGTATGGAAAATACATGGAAGTGAATCCTTAAAAACCTTACAGCCGTTTTACCAAACACTTGAAACTGCGAATTTGCTCAGCGACGAGAGCCAGGCGGCCTTCAACGCCCGCCAGGGCTGTTGTCCGAGCTACGTGTTTGTAGCTCACGGGGCCTGAGAGACGAAGCTTCGAATAACCCACGGCTAATACACCGACCGTACGGGCTCTGCTGTCGTGTGTTTACAAAATGTCGAATCTTCAGTTGAACCACGGCCAATAAACATACCGTACGAACACTGCTGTCGTCTGTTAACAAAAAGACGAAGCTTTGAATGAACCACGGCCAATACACTGACCGTACGGGCTCAGATCTCGTCTATTAACAAAAAGACGAAGTTTCGAATGAACCACGGCCAATACACCGACTGTACGAGCTCTGCTGTCGTCTGTTAAAAAAAGACGAAACTTCGAATGAACCACGGCCAATGCACCGACCGTACGGGCTCTGCTGTCGTCTGTTAACAAAAAGCTCCTAATGGTCGAACGCGACAGAGGTCGTCCTACTCACGACCGGAGCGAGGCACTGCAACATTCACACAAAACACATTAGTAATGCGCAGACCTATATTTGAGCACTCAGGAAACATAACATGAGGCTGCGAGCAGCCCACGCGCCACGTTATGCTCAACGCGGGGCTCTAAACACACAAATGCAGAGCAACAATGCAAAAGAGTGAGAAAGGCAAATTAACACATACACACCCACTTCAGAGGAAAATACACATCTATAATACGATCCACTTCCACCTCATAACTATAAATTCAACCCAAATTGGGCATACAATACCTCATACGCAAAACCAGTTTAAAAGTATATATTACGACTCATTGAGGGGCCGCGTCCTTTGAGCTCGAACAGAGTAACATTAACGCAAATTAAGGGGATAACTCGGAGTGGTGACGTGGCAGAGGCGCGCCGCCATTTTATGGGCTCAATTGAGGTGGTGGAGGAAGCTACGTCACCGAGGCGTGACGGAGTAGAAGTGAGCCTGCCAAATAGGCAACGTGCGAAACCTGGATGTCCGGCGGGCTTGCTATTGAAAGGCGTTGCAGCTAGAACAGGGCTATGAGCCTTAGCATATGAGCAGCTAAAGGAAACATACATGTTGATACATAATTTTTAATTATGCTCTAAAGTTGTTAATTGAGCCTTTCAGAAGCAAAACGAATGTTCCATTCAATCACTAATTTGATGTAAATTTGAGACTTTGTTAGAAACAACCATTTCTATTGCTCATTTCCTTCAAACCAATAAATACGTTTTGAAATTATTAAATTTAATTACATGAAGTATACATTTTTTCTCATAGACAAATTAAAAATAGAAGTTGATGTTTGCATTAAAATACTGTCTTTTTGAAACCTTCTTAGGTTCATAAGATCACAATTTGATTTGTCTAATATACCAGCTTTAAGAAAAAAATGACAAATTGTTTTACTTATCCTGGCATGCTTATCCTATATACAATGTTATTCCTTGAAAGCGAGGGTTATAAATTCTTCTCAGCTGGCTTCTCAGGTGATTGATGGCTTGAAGATGTTGTAGCACACACTTTCACAAATCAGAATGTATCTTCAATTTCAAATTTAACAATAGGTGTTGGCTCATTATTATCAAGTAACAAATAAAAATTTTTCTATTTGACATTTAAACACTTATTGACGCCGGTATGACAATGCAACATGATTATGTTAGAGATAAATTTTCAGTACTGAAACGTATTTATGATTAATATAATGAACCTCCATTTATATATTAAATATTTTCTATGTGCCTGATGTAGCCATATGTCTACAACATAACTCTTAACCATGTATCTCACAATCTTTTACATAAACCTATATATTATGAAAATTTTCATTCATAAAGTGGCACTACACTACAAAACGAAGTACTCTTTTGCTTTGTAAATACGCAGTCTCTGAGAAATTGAACATAAAAGTTACGCTGCACAACCGTCAGTTCTTGTTTGCACATTTAAGGTGAAAGAACTCCAGAATTTAAAATAAAAATGTATATTCAGGGATGTTTTGTTAAATGATCCAATTAAGTCACAAAAATTGCTGTTTTTGATTAAAAATTCATCCAAGAGGTCAAATCAAATCAAGAAAGAGATGTAGCCTAGTTGCTACTGGGGGCCAAGATGGCCAATGGTGGCTTTTTCTTGGTGGTGGTCAAGTAATGAGGCGTACAGATTAGCATCCCTCATTTCGAATTGAAAATTTAAGACAACAACTGTTTGTCACAACCAAACGCGATAAATGATAGTTTAATAATGACACAAAAATACTCGTAAATCAATACATTTAGATACGCATATCTGACCACACCGTGCCAAAATAAACATATTGATCAATGAGTACACAAATTAAATTTTAATAACAGTGTATTTTCACACAATAGCAATGCACAGTAAGAATGTGACATAGCTCTTACAAATAAATCACATCTTCGAATATCACTCTACTGTAATGTGTACTACACTCTACTCTAAACCCTCTATCAACACAACTTAACAGAACTCACTTTGGCTGCAAAAATCGATCATCTTAAACACATGGAGGATTGTTCGAAAACTTCTAAATTGCGACGGAACATGAATTGACCTGTCTTGGTTATTAACGACACAAAATGAAATAAAAATCCCGTGAATACCGAGAAAAACTATGTATAACAACAACAACAACAATAATAATAATAATATTAATAATAATAATATTAATAATAATAATATTAATAATAATAATATTAATAATAATAATATTAATAATAATAATATAAAATAATAAATAATCAATAATCGCTGACCAAGGAATGTTCATTATTACATATCTATCAAGATGTGAACACAACTACCTCACGACGTATGTGATTTCTTCCCCCAAAATTCAAGGGAATAGTTAAGAAATTTAAAATTTTGCTGAAGTGCTCAATCAAATTGGAAGAATTATCTGAAAAAATAGACACTGTGTTTGTGAATTGTAAATAATAGAGGTCAAAATTAACAATTTTTTTTGATTTCGAGCAAAACTAATAGAAGTTGATATTTCGGGTCTCATATAACAACAGCATTATATGATTTTGACGTTTACAACAATAAATCAATGTGAATTTATTAACGATTTGTTAAACTCTGTAAATCAGAGAGATGGGGAATCGGAAGTATTGTCCCTGACCCAACATTGCAGGCCCCTGTAAGCAGAATGGGCTATAGACCAGAGCAAGGTAATTCAGACGAAGAGAAGTTTCTAGAAAAATTAGCAGATATACTGGAAGGGGTACCTACTACTGAAGAACTTTGAGTTCCTGTCTCACTCGCTACAACTTCACGCAGCAACTCGCAGATATTAGTACTTAGTTACCTATTAAATGGAATGAATATGGATCTCTGAATATAAAATAATTATTCCATTTTCAGAATCAAAACCGAATCTGAGAAGGAAGTTTATGAATATTGATAAATTAAACGATACTTATAATGAGAATTTAATCAAGAATTAGACCTTGGAATCATATTTCTACCCATCTATAGATCTATCCATCTACATTCATACATCTATACATTTATGCATCTATGCGCCTATAAATCTATATATCTATATATCCTGTGTGATGATCAGTTGAAAACGCAACTCGCTGCAGGGAGAGCGACTTGCACTGGGGACTATGTTTACGCGGGTTGGGGAGTGACTGGCTGATTCAAGCAAGTGAACAGTTGGGAAGTACGCTCAATCCCTTATCCCTAATACCGCCTAGATGAGGAAAGCAGGTGACAGACGTGGCCACGGGTTTAAAGAGAAAAGCATGCACTAGCTTGTTTGGCGTCGAAAGAATATTGCATTGACAAGACCTGTGATTTCTTCCTTATATGTTTAAAAGTGAAATACGCTTGCCATGTAAAATATACATTCAGTAAAATTTAATAGTAAACTTTTGCTTGTGTTAATTTCATAAGAAATATGTTCCGGAAATGTACATATTTTATACTTTTCCGTTTTAAATAAATATTCTGTCTCTTCCCGCAATGTTGTCTACAGAAGATCATCCCTTTTTTGGTTTTCCTACTTTTCTTATCTTTTGGGAGATAGTAATAGGCCTACTTAGGCAATCTTTAATTGTTCATTCTTCGTATTTGACTTATCCAGTTTTTTCTATATGTATTTATCTTTTCTTGTAATATGGTAATTACCAATTCTCAGATACCCACATTTCTAATATGATCTATTAATATACATCCCTTGACATACCTCAAAAATCTCATTTTTTCTGCGTCAATTTTCTTGTTTTCTCCGGAGTAATATCCGGATACCCCCCAAAAAATACGCTTGCTTCCTACTGTTAGAGCACTTCGGGGATGACGATTGCATTTTTCAACACGATCGAGCGCCTGTTTGTACTGCACGAACGTTGAGGGAGTGGTTATGCGACACAAACATCCCTGTAATGGACTGGCCTGCACAGAGTCCCGACTTGAATCCTATAGAACACCTTTGGGATGCTTTGGAACGCAGACTTTGTGCCAGGCCTCACCGACTGACTTCGATACCTCTCCTCAGTGCAGCACTTCGTGATGAACGGGCTGCCATTCCACAAGAAACCTTCCAGCACCTGGTTGAAAGTGTGCCTGCTAGAGTGAACACTGTCACCAAGGCTAAGGGTGGGCCAACACCATACTTACTTCCAGCGTTACGAATGGAGGGCGCCACGAACTTGTACGTCCGTTTCAGCCAGGTGTCCGGATACTTTTGATATATCATAGTGTTCATGCTTTTTATTACCTCTATTAATTTTCTGTGTAATCCTCTCTTTTCCATGCTTGTCTTGTCCTTTTTACTTTCTCGTATACGGAGTAATATATGTAGGATAGAGAAAGTTGTGTAATGCTGCGTGAAGAAACGGCAGATTTTCAGCGGAAAACATTCATTGCCGGGCTCTGGTGGGCAAAAGTGCATAAAACCCGTTGCTAATTTAAAAGAAAAAATCCTCTAACACTTGGTGTAGCCAGAATATCGGTTTTGCAAGTCCTTGAAATCCAAATGGAAGCAAAACGTCCGTGCATCTTCTTGTCTGCCTGTGCGTCTGTTTGTCCGTCCGTCCGTCCATCCGTCTCTCCGTCTGTGAACACTGCTTAAGTAAAAAACCACAAGTTGTTCTAATTTTATATTTGTTATCAAATCTATTTAAATAATCTGGTTTATCTAGCCTTACCCAAATTTCCTGCCATGCGGAGCAACCAACGTAAGATTTATACAGCGCGCAAAGTCGTGCCCTCTTCCTCCGGCGTTCTAATGATTCCCAATGCGCAGGTGTGTTCTTCCGGAATGTATATTTTGCCGCTCTGTTTTGTATCCTCTCTAAGCTCTTTTTAAGTCATATTCTGTACGGATCCCAACAACTGGCTCCGTATTCCATTACCGGCCTGACAAGCGAGGTATACGAGATTTCCTTTGCTTTCGTATTACATTTTTTAATATTTCTCATGACGAAATGAAAAGACCTCCAAACTTTACCCACTACATAGTTCGTTTGTTTCTTCCATCCCAATTTACAATCCAGGAGAATGCCAAGGTATTTACAGCTCGAGACTCTCGGAACTACGTCATTACCTAGCTGATAAGGTATTGTATGAAAAGCTCTGGCCCTACAAAGTATGATCGCTTTACTTTTCTTTCCATTTATAGTCATTTTATTAGCTATTGCCCAATCGTAAATTTTATTTCAATCGTCCTGTAGTTGAATCATATCGTGCTGATCTGCAATTTCCCTATAAGTGAAATTCCTTATATATTTCCCTATAAGTTCCCTAAAGTGCAATAAATCTATGGTAATTTCAATTTCTATTATTTTCTTTTTAGAGTGTTTTAGTTGACATATATAATGTATAGAAGACGACTCTTTATCCATTTCTTTCCTTTATAATATTTGATTTCCATTGTGGTAACAAAGCGTTTGTGAGAAAGTTTTCCCGTTCATTGACGTCATTTCCTTGCTTGATAAGTCGCGGCTTCGAAGTTTCTACCAGACGTTTGCATCCGCATCAGTGAGCGCAGGCCTCTCTCTCGAGGGCTTCGTCCTGTGGGGGTCTCGGAGGAGTTCAGCCCTTCTGGACGGGGGAATTGCGCACATCGGGGTAACGAAACTGTCGTTTTCTGCGGAGCAACGAGGCAAGAAGCTGCGTTGTGTTTTCTTGTGAAATGTAATTATGTTTCATGATACTAGAACACAATGGCCTCACATGGAGTGGAGGTATGATTTTTACGGTTACGAAATTCTTAAAATATCATATGAATGAAGGTATGGAAGCATGGTGATATTAGAGGCATTGTAAACGTGAAGACTCCTAAAGACCTTTCTCGAACACGCTCACCCCCAAATTCTACTTGGATCGGCGAAATCGCAGCGGTGTAAGGCGAGATTTGTGATATTCATGAATCCCGTTTGTGTAAAGATCGTATCCGTAGTTGGTGATCGGATTTAATTGATGCGCGACTGTTAAAGTGCACCTCTTCTGGCTACGCCCGAAATCACCCATCGACGCCATTTCCCATCAGCGGAAGAGAGGAAGCCTAGGGTGTTCTTCAACCTGCCACGGGATCGACCTCCTGACCAGAGAGGGAGAGTGATCGTTGCTTGGAACAGAAAGGCCTCCCTCCTGTGCAACCATGCGCTCTTGGAGCGTGCTTTTGCTAACGGCTGCGCTTCAAATCGCACAAACAGAACGTGAGTTGCGAATCTATAAATGCTGCGGCCCGTTCCAAATGCTCTCTGGAAACGGGTCGTCTTGCGTGAACGCCACCTGGCCGCGCAACCACACACTACAAGATGAAGATTGCAGGAACTATGAAGACCTTCCGTACGTCCTTGTGCAGCCCTGTGACGCGACCTGGGTGGGCCGTTGGCTCCCGCCCGGTGTCCCGTTCCACCGCATCAGAACAGTGGATTTCCGCTACCTGAACAACTTGAAACGTCTATATCCAAAGCTTCCGATGTGGACGGTGGACGAATCGGCAGAGTGGGACGAGCGCCAGGCAGAAACGACGGGTTCCACCTACTTTAGCCGCCGTGTGATCTTCCTCACCCAATATTATGAAAGGGTTTTCGGCCCGGAGCCGAGGCCGATGCACAATACCAAGCTGTTTGGACTGGCAGGCTACCGGCCGACAAAGTACTGCGTGGACGCGGCCCAACCGCCGCTGGGGCCCTTCGCGCTGGTGGCGGAGCCCGACTGCGACTTCGACGCGTGTGTGCGCAAGTGCTGCAAGCCGTGGGAGCTGGTGGTGGCAGAGAAGGGCGGCAGCTGGGCCTGCCGGAGTGACTCGCGAGCAGATAAGTGGGCCCGCCACTCGTTCTTTGCCCCGCTGCTACCCTCCAATGACGCCTTCAACCACTATAAAAGGTATTCTCTCTGTCTGTGTGTCTCTCTCTCTCCTCGCTCTCTTTCGCTCCAGCTCTCGCTCTCTCTCCAGCTCTCGTTCTCGCTCTCTCTCGCTCTCCCTCTCTCTTGCTCTCCCTCCCTTTTTCTCTTGCTCTCACTCCCTCTCTCTTTTCCTCCCTCTTGCTCTCTCTTTCGCTCTTCCTCTCTGTGTCTTACTCTCTCTCGCAGTCTCTCGCTCCCCCTCTCTCTCTCACACACACACTTTGTCTGTTTCATTTTTCTCTCTGTCTCTTCTCACCTTTTAATTTATCTCTCATATGCACTCTCTCTTCTTTATCGCCATTTACTTTCTCGAATGCGTACGTAGTATTTTACGTTGTCTAGAGGTAATGCTGTTTAAAATCGATTTCAGGTAGTCGTTTTGAGGTTCCCTAATAACGATTTTTTAAATTAAAATGTTCATTAGTCTATGCCTTCGTCTGCCCGTCCGTCCCTGTATCTGGGAACAACACTGACTCCTACCTATTCGTAGATATTCTTCAAAATTAATATTAGTTAAAGGGGGTTGAAAATAGTGAGTCGCTTGCGGTACCATTGTAGGCACCTTTTTTTTACTTTCTCACTTTTCTTCGTAAGAGAAATATTGTAATCCTGGGACGGATAACGATGGTCTTTCGACACCAAAACTTTAAACGCTGGACACTGGAAAGGAAAAGTGGATGAATGTTGTTCCTATAAAGTAAATTACCTCTTGTAACTCGTCGTATAGTCGGATTCCATGTTTTGTGAATCCTTGCTTCCGAAAAACGGATTAATGACATATGCTCACAGTCTACCTGTCTTTCTATCTATGGCCAATGTGAGTGCCCAAACTGTCCTGACAATTTTGTACAAAGTCAGTAATTTTTCGGCGTCTTCCTACAATAAGAATGTTGAAGATCTCGTTTTTGTAAGAAATACGAGTAACTACGTATGTGAGACATTTTAAAATAAGGTCGGGGACACTTTTTCGAATGTGAGTACTGGTTTTTGAATTTTTAACGTGAATTATAAACAATTAATTAAATTAAAAATATTAAAAAAGTCTTCAACTATTTTCCTTAAATTGCTTCTCGTATGTAGCAAAAAACTGTAAAAAAAGTGGAGTGGTTTCTATTTTTGGTCATTTTCGGAAAGTTGCACAAAAATATCACTGCAAAACTACAAGTATGGCAATAGATGGCAGCTTGCAAGAGTATGTGGCAAGCCCGAAAACTAGCCCAGACCAAAGAAATTAGAAAACTAATTAGTACGAGAAAGTATATACCATTCAGTAGCACCACTAGTTTACTTTCTCTCTCTTACTTCGTAAGAAGAGAAAGTGACAAGTATGTTTTCGTGCGCCGGAAAACGGCAAATTTTTGGCAGAAAATTCTTATTGCGGGGGGACCTAGTAATATTAGTAATAGAATTTGGAATAAAGCCTGTTTCTATAAATAGTAAATGACTTCCTCAAAAACGTGAAGCCACGTGTGTTGAAAACGTGTTTTGTGGGCCATGGTACCCAAAAATCGGTCAAAGGCATTTCGTCTGTTTGTTCGTCTAAGTGTGTGGTCAATGCTAGCGCCTAAACCGTTCAGCCTATTTTCTGCAAATTTGATATTATACGATCGGTCTCAACAAATTCGAAACTTTGGGAGATATTTAGATTTTCGAATTGCAAAAGTGCATTTTTGGGGGCGTCATGCTACAACTATAATATTGCCAATCCAGATTTTTTCTATAATGAACTCTATTCTAAAAAGACATCTTAAAATAAAATCATGTTCAATGTTTCAAAATTTGATTAGTTTTGTTGTAATGTTGCACGAAATGTATATAAGCAATTTAAACATGTTTAATGATTTTTTTAAACGCTACAATTTTTTCAGGGATCGGCTATTTTACAGGGATAGGAAAATAAACGCTTAAATGATTAGGTTGCGTCTTATTTTCTGTGAACTCACTCAATTTTCGAAAATTGAAAACTTAGAATTAATACGGGAAAGTGTGAGATTTTGTAGGTCCACTAATTACTTTCCTGAATACTTACATACGTATATATATATATATATATATATATATATATATATATATATATATATATATATTGTAATGATTTGTACCGGTCCGATAACATAATTTATTAAATAATTTATTGAACAGTATTTCCAGTCGAACTCCAAGAGAATTTAGGCAACGCCGGAAAACAATGAGCGATCGTGCCGCGGAAGGGGAATTTTTTGGAAATCAGTGAAAACGGGAAATTTGGGGCAGGGCAACGTGAACACCATTTGGCGGACAATTTTAGAAAAACTATGACACCAAGATCAAGAAAATCGCACCACGGGTTCACGAGAAATCATAAACGAAAGAATTTGTATTTTTAACATGTTTGAAGTAGCAACATGAAGTCATTGTCGATATGCTAATGACATAGGGAAAACCACATTTCGGTTAATTTCTTGAGAACGCGTCGACGGATTACGTCGAAACTTTGGAAAGCAATAGAGGAAATTACGAGGAATCCGGCAAAATTAGTCTCGACCCGGAGGAACGAATGCAAGACCGGAAAGAATTAATCTAAAGTATCATTACATAGGGGATTAAGAAACAATCGACGCGCGAGTAAAATACAGCAACACCACACGGCATCCCGGAAGGTACGAATATTACATTGTAAATAAAAGGAACAATAAAAAGACCCGATGACAACGGATTAAATGTTTACAAGGCCCAGAAGAAAGATAGTGATTACGAAACAGCGCTAAACACCGAAAATGTCGAACTTGAACATAAAATATAGTGGTGAATTTCAGTCGGTGATGGGCGGTTGTTTTGAAAGATGAACAACGCTAAGAAAAGGACAACAATATTGTGTTGAAGTAGACGGGTGAGAAGCAGCTTAGATCTGGGAGAGGTCAGATGTATGTGATAGTAGTGAAACTTTTATTTTCGGACTTGAACACGATACCGTTGATTTTATTTTGCAGTGTTAAGTAATGAACAGTAATCTATCGCAACATTTATTGGTGATTAATGGAATTTAGGTCGCGTTAGAATATTAGTAGAAATTTAATTATTTTAATTATTCGTCATTTTCGTTCGTGTTTATAGTAATTTTGTAATAGTTGTTTTTGTGTTTATCCCGGAATAATTGAGCCGGCGGAATTAAATTTAAGGACGGTGAATAATCGCCGCGAACAGTAATTTTTGGATTTTGGACGACGGGCGATTGAATTGGAGCCTGGGCAAAGGAGACTGGTAGCCAGCGAGTATCTACGTGTCCAGCGGGGTTGGAAGCAGACGGCAGTGCTGTGTAGGCGAGATGCGCAGAGTGGCAGAACAAGGGAAGTGACGACAACCTATTTTTTTATTATTGCGTGAATGAAGGAAATCCACAAAAAGGAAAGACATTCTGTTGAAGACCAAGTATTGTTTCATTAGTATTAGATTAAATTTTAGGGTACAACAGAATGCGCATTCGAGTGAATGAGTGTAAATATTTTTTTGTTGTTATGTGTGAATGTGTATAATTAATTTTATGGGTTATTGTATGTGTTTGAATATTAGTGTCAATGTGTTTATGCAAAGGAGCAGAAATCGCCGCGACCAAACGAATGCGGTGATGTTCATAGACCGTAACGGGCAGAATTTGTGTTAAATTTGCTAATACAGTAAAATAAATAGATGAGCGCCTACGGCGGGTCATTTGAATTTTGAATTGTGTTATGTGTACGTTATTTATTAGCTAGAAACTGACCCAAGCACGATCACGCCGATATTTTTTTAGTGTTCTCCGTATGGAGCGATCACGGGATTCACGCCAAGGTGAGGCGGGCAAATGCTAGCTGAGGCGCGGGCACTAAAGATCAGCCGGGAATTAATAAGTAGGAAATTGTGTGACAGTGGCGACCAACGTGTATGTTCAGATGTTGAGGTTTTTTAGGTTTATGTGTATGTTTATGTAGGTGTTTATTTATGTTGACGTATATGTTTATGTTTAGTTTAGTTCAGTTAGGCAGGAGCCTCTTTTTCGTTACTACAATATATATATATATATATATATATATATATATATATATATATATATATATATATATACGTATACACGGAGTACTACACGTAGTATAGAGAAATATAGCTTATGCTGTGAAAAATCGGTTTCAAGGTTTCAACGGAAATAAACCGAAAAATTGTTGTTATTTTTTTCAAAACGTCATTCCGCCTATTTGTCTGTGCGTCCATTCGTCTACGAACATCACTAGCGAAAATCATACGTAGGATTTTTTCCGAAATGAATATTCCCCGGTCGATCGGGCTGGACTTGAAGCTTTGGGATTTTGATAATTATTATTTAAAATTTGGAGATATATAATGTAAAGCCCCAGGGAAATTTTCAAACTTTTATCACAATGACTAAAATTTTTTAAAAATCGCTGTTCATATCATTTTTGCATGCTTTATCTAACCTATCTCCTCTCTTTATGCACGTTTATGAAAGCAAAAAACAAAAGATGATCTAATTGACGGGTCGTAGTAGACGAATCGTAGGAAATACCATTCAAAGTAAATGTTTCTACCTTGTATCATGATGTGAACATCATCATGGAAGAGGGATTAATAATGATTAGAAAGCAAGATTGCTCCCGGCCCATCACACGTTGTTAGAATAATACTCCGTCAGACGCATGGTATTGACGGAAAAAGTAAACTTCCGATCAGTGTAGTCAGCTTCTAAAATTATCGTCCAGGCTTGGCAGTATTCGAACTAACTCCCTAGCTTTTGTCGAAAATCCGTCATTGTGGCGAATCGAACCATTCAGCCTCCCAGTCAAAGACGCAATATCAACCTTAACTATATCTGCAGATTTACCCGAAGGGTTGGCTCCAGGCGTCAACTGATGTCACTACAGTACGTGTTATCTGGAGGTCATAGGTTAGAGTACCGATGGTGGTAGGATTTTCGACACTATCTTCTCAGCTAGGTCACATTGAGTCGCTGTCTGAGGGAGAATTCTAGCGGCCGGCTGCTCTGAGTGGTAGTTTTCTGAGATTTTTCCAATCAACGCCGGGGGGATGCCGCATCAGTACCCTAACAAACGGACCACGAGCCGCACGCGATTTTTCCTTCCTCTTCCTTGTCGTATACTCTTTCCTTACACTAGCATGCACTTCACTACCATACATAACGGGAGAGCAGGCGGGAGATTAGAACTTGTCCGGCCTGGGGTGGAGCCCCGCTGGTGGTGGATATCTGGTTGGGGAAAACCCCGCTAGCAGACAGTAGGTCGACCCCGGAGCTTACCATTCTGCGGAGGAAGTTCACTGCCTCCTCCAGGGGAAAAAAAGCATGCACTACAAAACTAATGACCTCAGTTGTCGCGCTCCAGAATTACTAAGCAATCAACCAATCAGCTGGTTTCACACACATATTTCCATGTAGTCGGTGCGCATAATTTTGACTTATTTTGTTTTATTACTCTTGCATTATTACGTATTATTACTTATACATCAGCAACAGATTTCTCATTGAGATATTCTTCAGTTTCACGCATAGGGATACGTGCCTTAGAAGACATTCCCCGACAGCTCGCCCTCTTCGCCGGTCACTCGAGGACGAGCTGGCGGTGCACTTGCTGCAACGACGCTACCACGACTTCATGTGGTCCACCTGGGAAACGTGCGTGGACTTCGAGCTGCTCAAAAACGGGACCTTGAGAGACACCATCTTTTATTGCCCGCAATCGCGAATTACCAGAGGCGCCTATTTGTTGCTGCGCCATCTGAGCTTCGTCTCTGTCTCGTTGCTGGTGGTAGCTCTCGCCTCAGTCGCGTGCAACAGTCGCATGCGCCTCAAGGCTCACGGTTGGTGTCTGGCATGTCACGCCTCTTGTCTCCTGGGCTTCAACCTGGGTCAGGTGGCTTATTACATGACCATCAGCGACCAAGTGGATGCTTTCGGATTTGTACCTCCCCATCTGAGGAACACATGCAGAACATTCGGTAAGTTGATCAATTTGAAGACGTCCGTTTTTTCCTTAGTGAAAACAGACTTCTACGTCTAGATGCATCTTTTAATATTTAGACGCCTTCACAACAGTAATGTGTGCATCAGGTCTCGAGGGCAGGGCATAGAACAGTTTTTTAGAAATAAGAATATTAATACACAATAAGTGATATTATGATCATAAAATAAATAATAGTTTTCAAGTAAATACAGGCTACAGCCTCGAATTTCACAAAAATGTTACATAACAGAATTGTATTTTGTGCAATTAGTTTATAATGTTAAGCTTTTTTCCATGATTAAATCTTTTGAACACGCGCGACGTTAGAAGCGTGTTTTCAAATTTGTACAAATGCAATAACGCAACATTATAAACGAGTTGCATACGGTATTTTTGTATAACAGCATTATAAATGTATAAGAGAATAAAAATTAATTTTGCAAAACTTTTTTATGACGTCTCGAGTACTCTACATCTGTGCGACAAAACGGTGGTCGGCAGTACCATTAACCGATACAATCTCTCGATTCTTTCACTGCAATAAACCAAAGTTAGGTACTTCAGACGTCAAAAGCACTTCGGTGTGTTCGTCATTTTGGCAACAAATAAATCCTTTACTGTTTAGTCTACAGTGTCGTATGTTTCCGTAGCAAGCAGTTTTTGTAATTTTCCAACTTCGCCGTTTGCTCATCATTGAATCGCTGTTCGCATTTCCTCGACTCGACTCGCAGCTGCACTCTCTGGCGGTCACTTGCGCATGCGGAAAGGCGCTCTGCGGTTTCCGACCTTCGGTTCCGTTCTGATAACTCACAGACACGTTTGCCGTTGATTCACGGCGACTATGGCCGGGAGATCCTAGGTTCGAGTCCCGATAGTGGCGGATTTTCTTTTTTTATTATTTTCCAATAAGATCAGCAGCTGGTTTCTGCTTTACATTATTTTGTTGATAAGTTTACATGTTATGTACACACTTTTCTAATGAAACTAGCAAATTACATAATAAAGAAAACAAATTAGAATATAATTTAATAATTTACAATACAAAAGAAATAACACTTGTTCTTGCAATTAATTTTATTTACAACTACTATTATTTAACATTTTGGGATTTATCTTGTGGATGCGAGGTGTGAATTTCCTCATGCCAGCTGATTTGTATTCAGTCTATTTTTAAGGGGAAGGAAAACATCTTTGGGAGATTTAGATTTAATTCTAGGGGTTGTTGGGCCATTTCTATTAAGATTAAAGATGTTTGTGTTTGGGCATTGGCTTAGGTTCCTTAAAGAATTGTTAGAAAGTTTTGATAGGAATTCAGATAGTTGAGGTATTTTTAATTCATGATGAATTTGCTCGTTTGTAATATATCTAGGAACTTTAATTGCCAGTCGAAGGAATTTGTTCTGAATTGTTTGTAATTTTTGAGTGATGATCCCCAGATCACATATGCGTATGACATTGAAGATTTTACAATAGATTTATATATTGATAGTTCGCACTTACCAGAAGAAATGAATAAGGTGGTGTCATCAGCAAAAGGTGACCGTTTGTGATTTCTCTGGTGGGGAAAATCTGCTGTGTTTAACTTGTATAGCAGAGGAGAAAGCAATGATCCTTGCGGTACTTCTGTAGATATATTTTCAATATTAAAAGCTGTGATGTTTATCCATACTGTAAACGTTCGACATTTGAGTTATTGAAAGAGAAATGAAGATGTGCCCAATATTTAAAGTTTGTTTAGTAAATCTGCATGCCAGACACGGTAGAAGGCTTGTGAGACATCTAGAAAAACTTGTGAGAGTGTATTTTTTTTGTTTTGGAAGGAATTTGCTATATGGTTCGTATGTCTGAGAAGTTGATGGGTTGAGGAATGCTTTTCATTGAATTCGAATTGAATTTGGGAATTGCGTTAATTTCGCTGAAGTATTTTGTTAGTCTGGTTAATGTGAGTTATTAGAAGATTTATTCGACTGAAGGAATTAAACTAATTGGTTTGAAATATAAAATTAGTTTATGATCCTTTTTAGGTTTCGGGACCGGAATTATTTCGGCATGCTTCCATTCTGTGGGAAGTAATCCAGCGTTAAGCCGCTAGAATTCTTGTCCAGACAGCAGCTGAATTCGACCTAGCTGAAAAGCTAGTGTCGAAAATCCTCCCGCCGTCAGGACTCGAACCTAGGACCTCCCGGTCAGAGGCGTTGCAGTGAAATCAGTTGATGCACTGAGCTACCGCTACCGGTGCGGACGATGGAAGTGTGTTGAAATTCGGACGTTAAAATGCAGCGAAAAATGGAGGATGTTTCTGCTTACAATTAGTGTGGATTAGGATATGGATGGTGGAGATCGATAGGTCGCAGAACTACAGCAAAGGGAAGTGTAAACAACAATTTTTTATTCTATTATTTCCAGATTATAACAAGGCCAAGAATGTCATTTTATTTCAAGGTATTGAGAGAACATGGCTATGCATAAATTTGTTAAGAATTAAATTAATTGTTTTAATAAATTGACAAAGTGCACTTGCTCAACGATGAAAATTTCGATTGGTGAAAGCAAAGAAAATTAATTGTAAATATTATTGTTAGGATATCGTAAAAAGGGTTTTACATGTATTTGTCTATTGTTATTTGTTGAATTAGAACAAGTAGCTAAAAGATTCTCGCCAACATTTCAGAAGAAAAAGGAAAGAATTATTTGATTTTAACTAGAAAACTTATGAGTTATTATTTCCGACGGTATTATTCCAGCAAATTTGAATTCATACTACCTCCCAAAGCAGTAATATTATTATTTTCGGTTTCCCTGTATAAGGTCGATTCGCGTACCCACGACTTTAAGGACAGACGGAACGTTTTGGACCTACTTTTGGTACAATTTGTGCTCCATTTCAAACTATTATAACTTTTGATTGCATAAAGATAAGAACTTGAAATTTGGATATTTTGAAATTACCCATTTTCTGATCATTTTGTATTTTTTTCAGTGGTCTACAAAAATTGTTTTGACATAAGTCTAAAACAAATATACATTGACAATTTAACTTTGGATAAACAATATCATACTTCTGTACCATTTTTACAGAAACTGTTAGCAGTAGAATACTCTTGTTTTTTTAAATGAAAGTACTGATTCTATTTGAGATAACAGGCTAAAATTTATTTTGTTTCTTGATATAATATTACAGAAAAAAATTGTAAAATTTTAGTTTTTTTATACATTTGATTTTTCCATTATTTTAATTTATTTTTAATTATTTTAATTAATTTTTCCATTATTTAATTATTAATATTGTTATTCAAAATTGCAAAATTATCAATTTTTTTAGCCTTTTACCTAGAACTCAAATTGACAAAGTACCGTAAAAAAATCATGTGAATATCTTGTTTCATTTAAGAGAAAATTGCACCTAAGTTTTAAAAAATTCACTTACCGGAAAAGGGCAAAAGAAGCAAATAGTGTTGCTCCGAGTGGCATTTAAATCAACATGGCGCAGGTATTTAAATGTCCATTTAAAAGGCTTAAAATGTCCGAATTCAAAAAACAAAATATGTTACCTTGTTCAGAAAAGTTCAAAGAATTTTATGGTGTAAAAAAACAAAATTGCATTTTTTTAGCCCAAGAACCTTCTGTCTGTCCTTAAAGAAATTTGTTAGAATGGTGCTTCGCAACCCATGGGTAAATGATTACGTACGAGTTTATTTATTTGTGTAATTTCAGGAAGGCACATTTAGAAGGGCTTGCTGGGATATATATATTTATTATAGATATGTAGAAACCACGGGGACTGAATGCCGTGGAGTCATGTTTTGCAAATGCAAGTTAGTTCGCGTTAATATAAATTAATAATTTTATTTATGGCTGAAATACCCACAGAGTATTGGTACATTTATGTAGAATGTCAATACCCTCAACTCAATGGCAGAAAGCTGTTTTTGTTTAAACGTTTCAATTTTAAAAAATATGCATTCTTCGTACATTGTATCTTAAAGGATTTTGCAAATAATAGTTATATGGATCAGAAATTGTCATATTATAATATCACAAAATCATTAACAATATCGTGAGATAGTTCGTGATATTGTAACACCGCTAGTTTGTTTTAGGTGTCACCGTATGGAATAGAATCTTAACCAAGAAAATCTCCACAATTTAAAATCTCAGCAAACAATGTGAGTCATTCTAAAGTATTGGTTGTCGTGAGAAGGAATTAGATCTAAAGAGAAAGCGCCGTTGGCTCTGATTGGCCAGTGACAACTTAGCAGCAATCGGTCCAACAGCTTCGGCTCTTGGCCGGGTGAAGGATGAAACTAACTTGATGCGTCTCTCTCTTGTGCCAGCGTTGCCGATGTACTTCCTGTTAATGGCCGCCAAGTGCTGGCTCACGGCGCTCTGTTTCAACATGGCTTGGGGCTTCAGGTAAGAAAGCGCAGACATGTTTAGTCATAAATGGATAGATATTTATGATTCCTTTAGGTACATTGTTTGAAACATGGTGGTAGAACACTAAAATATAACATAGCTTAGACGCTCTGTTTCAACTTGGCTTGGGGCTTCAGGTAAGAAAGCGCAGACATGTTTAGTCATAAATGGATGAATATTCATGATTCCTTTAGGTACATTGTTTGAATCATGGTGGTAGAACACTAAAATATAACATAGCTTAGACGCTCTGTTTCAACATGGCTTGGGGCTTCAGGTAAGAAAGCGCAGACATGTTTAGTCATAAATGGATAGATATTTATGATTTCTTCAGGTACATTGTTTGAATCATGGTGGTAGAACACTAAAATATACATAGCTTAGACGCTCTGTTTCAACTTGGCTTGGGGCTTCAGGTAAGAAAGCGCAGACATGTTTAGTCATAAATGGATAGATATTTATGATTTCTTCAGGTACATTGTTTGAATCAGGTGGTAGAACACTAAAATATAATATAGCTTAGAAGTGGCTGGATATATTTTTAATAATAGCAAAAATAATTAAGTAGAATTTTTCTACATGTTTAGAACTAATATATTTAGATTTTTTGAATCATAATTTGTGTGATTTTCTATAATAGATAACTCAATAAGAATATTATAGAATGGATAAAGCAAAATAATTTACAAAATGATACAAAAGTGCACTACAATAATAAAAAAATAGAATATTAAAAACTGTAAATAGAAATGCTTGTGTCTACATTATATAAATAATTGTACGCATTAAAACCATGAATTTCCAACTAGCTAAGTTCCAAAAATTTCCATCTGTTTAGCATTGTTTCTCATCGGCTGTGTGTTGAGCCTCAATGAGTTTCTACTCTTTATAATTTTTACTCCGTAATTGTAATGGATACGCATTAATTTTTTATGGTTATTTTGTGGGGACACAGCCATAGACAGTTGTCCTACTCCGAAATTATTGTCCCAGATTTCTTTTAAATTCTTCCCCGAGCGCGGGTTTGTGGGATCATTTTCGAGCAGATGCGCCCTGTGGACGTTCCCGTAATCGCCTAGGAGTGACTCTCTTTCTCCGCCAGATGTTGGTCTCTGTTAACTATACCTGATCTCTCTGGTTGAGGAAACGTGACAGCTTCGTAGAACGTGAAAAAGACGGAGGGTTTTAATTTTTCCGAGTACCTGCGAAGCTTCTTAGGTGTCTTGAGCATGACCTGATATTTTCACTCTCCAAAAATGCGCGGGTCTCTGCCGGGATCAATCCGGCGCACGTGGGTTCAGAGGCCGGCCAGCGAACCACTCGGCCATCGAGGAGGGCATCGCGCAAATGACCCCAATTTACCTGAAGGCCATACAACATTTTCAACATTTCCTCAGCAAGTATCCTAATATTTCTTCTTAAATTGTTGGCTCTCGTGGTAAAAAGTAAGTTAATAAAGGCGTCACAAGTTTTATTTTAGTTGAAACCTCTGAATTTCCGAAAATTGCTAGAAGTGAATGTTTTCTTCTTTCTCAATAATGCTTTTTTATTAAATTCTTTTCTTTAAAATTAGATCGTTATTAGGTCATCCTAAGAAAATTAAAACAATTTGGAGAATATATTTTTACGAAATAAAGGCAATGAAAATATTTTCTCAGAACTATCTCTATATAAACAAATTTTACTCTTAATGTCCATTGCACTAAGAGTTCAGCGGTAAGTGCATTTTACCTGGAGAAAGGTATTTTTTTTCTTTCGTTGTGTTGAATGTACCCAGATACTAGATAAACCTTACGTTTTCCGGGAGGTTCGACATACCGGTATTTTTTTAAACTTTTTTAATGGTTACTTAATGTCGCATCAACATCTAGGTCATTAGCGACCACTATTGCTGTTAACAGTATGGTAACTACGAGGATGAAACGATATGGCGATGATAAGGGGTGAAAGGACGAACACAAATACAACCATGCTCGAGGCGGGACTCGAGCCCGCGACCTTTCGGTCCGAGATCACTACGACACCTTAGCGATCTCGGCCGCCGGGCCGACTTTTACTTTCTTGTTAACGTAACGTAATTAACGTAAGAAAAAAATTGTAATCGTGCGCCGGAAAACGGCAAATTTTTTCACATTATCAATCAATCTATATCACACTTTTCAATCTATATAAAAAAAAAGGTATTCCGCCATGGCTTCGTGTAGAACTTCTACTGAACCGATTGTAATATTTTTTCCTTTAAATGAAAGAACATGATCTCTAGATGTGTTATCAGATACTGTTAGTGTTGATTCACCAACATTTACGGTGTAAATTAATTAATTAAATCATTCTTTAATAGTACGCTTATCAATAGTCAATTGTTTTCTTCCAAAGCTGCTTCATGATGGCGCTGCTTAATGTTTTGTTTTGATGAGATTTGTTTACAATTCGTCAAGGTTTTTTTTTTCAGTGTAATAATTGCATTGCGGCGTCGATAGTTGGCATGTATTTGCTTTTGTGGTGCATTTTGTAGAGAACATTCGGACAGTGGGTTTTGCTCGGTTGTACTTCAGTAGTGAAGTTGTACCCAGGTTATGTCGAATTCCGAATCGTTGCCCACGCGCCCCAAAAGACGCAAACGTACAGTAAGTGGACGCAGGGAAAGAGAAAGTCAGCGTAGAAGTCGTGTTAGTAAGGTCATTTCGTTCTCTGTTGGGTCGTTGTCTAAGAAATGTCAGTTTTGTTCTGCTTTGTACTTCCCATGCTAGAGAAATTCTGCAAACGAGTTTATTGTGTGTTGCTTAAATGGGAAAAAAATTACCTTCGAGCAATATGCCAGAAGAAATCAAAGTTGATTACAAATGATGACACATCAAAATATTTTAGAAATAATATTCGTCAATATAATAGTGCTCTTTCGTTTGTGTCATTTGGTGCCGATATCGCATTGCCACCTGGTCATGGGCCATAGTACATGTTCAAAAATTTGGAAACTCCACATCACAAAATATCTTTGTTATACCCTGAAGATCCAAACAACGTAACATATTGTGAACATTAGTCTGGGCACAGTATTTGAAATTTATCTCAGATCTCACCGTCAAATTTTGACGGGTTCTCACTAGTAACTATTATTGACGGCCGTGGTAACAAAAAGGTGGATGAATCCAGTTACTAAATATAGAAAAAAGTCTCTAACACGTGCTGTAGCTAGAATCCGTTTTGTGCGTTCTTGATACCGAAAAATCGATTGACGGCAAAACGTCTTCCCGATTGTCCGTCCTTCTGTCTGTTCAGATGTCCGTTCGTCTGTCCGACGGTGTGTCCGTCCGTCCGACCGTCGGTCCATCTGTCTGTCCGTTTGTCAACCCGTCCGTCTATCAATGCGTCCGTCTGTCTGGCCGTCTGTGCACAACGGTAGCGCGTAAACTGTACAGCCGTTACTCTCAAAAAATGATATTCTCCAATCGTTCTCTCTAGTGTCTCGATCCTGGAATTTAAAAGCAATGTTTTGATTTTTGGGGGGAGACGGTACTTTACATGAAATCCCTCAGACCGAGAGATTAAGAGATTTTTTCCAAATTTTCTTAAAGACGGCACTAAATTTTTTGATTAAATTTTGTTGTTGAATTGTTCACAGGACGTGTAAGGTACAGGTCTCATTTTCGTGGCCACCCCTGATTTTTCAAACATTACAAAAATTCATAATTTTTTCTGCGTCTTCCTACAACTATAACATTGAAAATATATTTTTTTAAATAAAATCTGTTCATAAAGACAAATCTAGGAATAAGGCCAAGTTCAACTTTTTGAAAATATGAGTAATTTGTGTAATATTCCTTCAAATATAGAGAATTATTAATTTTTTCTTAAAAAACGTTAAACATTTTTTCGTTGAATTTTATCCACATATGTAATATAGGACGGTAAAAAGTATAGTGTCAGACCCATTTTCTGGTATCGCCCAGTTTTTCGAAAATAGCCAAAAATTAATTTTAGGAATAAAAAATTAAAGGTAGATTTTTACCTCAGACAATGTCTGTTGTACACAATTAGCTCTTTAAAAAAGGTCATGTACAATTTTTTGAAAAAATTAGTAGTATTTTAGTAATTTCAGCTTACAATTTATGAAATATATGCAGGTGATCCACCAACTACGTGTCATGAGAAAAATTTAATGAATGACATGAAAATCAATATAATTTTATAAATTTACTACTGGAAATGTCAATATTAGTTCTATTTTTACTTTGTTGCACTTTTACTTTTTACTCTACTATTTGTATTCTCAATGTATTGATGTATTTCTTTCAAGAAATCCGCAACTCTTAATTGAAATTTGCCCAACAATGCAGCAGTCGATATTTGAGAAGCTGGTTGTGGTTGAACGTCGAGATGGTGGCAGTGATAAGATAAAGCTATTTTATTAGTCGAGCTTGCGTTTAGCTAAGCTCTTATTTATGTTTCCAAATTAACATAAAAAAAATCGAATTCTACTTGATAATCCATATTTTATACCGATTTAGAGGTATAGAAGATTACGTATTTTCACTGAACGAAAGATCACATATCTATGCATATTTCAGCATGTTGCCACCTATTCATTGCAAATTATAGACTTTCAAAATTTGAACAGCTTCCAAATTTCAAAGCAGTATAGTAGAACGTCTATTACCCGTTTTTTGTATAAAAATTGAGTTCGCTTTTTGGGTAAACATTTTGTGAGTTGAAAATTAAAGAAGGATTTTCATGACTTCGGAAATTTGTTTATATTTTTACATAATAAACTCGTTTATCTTAGCTATTGAACGTTAAAGGGTTCATTTTACTATTTTAAATATTTATTATATTAGATGAGTTTGGCCACAGACACTAGTTTATAAATTTTTTAAATAAACACACTGAATCACATTATTGTAAACTTTAAAGTTTTATTTTGCTTAACTTCGTTTGAGGCTGTGCCAATACATAAGGCGGCAATAAATTAACTTAATATTACAAATCATGGAACATTAATAATTTAGTTTATTAGTATTAGAGTTATTTATTTATTAACCGTGTATGATGTACTGTGACTTGCCCATAAACATGTTGAAATCTTAATTTAAATGGAAATAAGCGTTATTGCCAAGAATAAGAAAATTTTCGTCAAGCATGTATGTCAAGCGAGTTGCATATAATAGTTTAGACAACGCTTCGCTGGCAACAGTGAATTGCTCTCTTCTGCATAATTTGCTGCAAATAGTGTAACAGTCAAATTTATTCCTGTTTGTTTCATTTGTAAAAGTAGGAAATGATTGCTGCTTCTGACTATGTAAATGAGTGCAAATATACATTGCAAGCGCTTTGTTTGTATTGGTGGAATGGGACGTTTTCAAGAAATAGCTGAGGTGTGTGCAGCGTAGAAATCGCAATATTACATAGCTGTTTTTAATAATGTGAGAAAGTGTGTGCTGTTATAGCACCACTAGTTCTCTATTGCACTTTAACCTTACGACCCAGAGTAAAATGTGTATACTTTCTATAGGACTTAAAGTTAAATGTTATAAAAACGATGACAACAAATAATATCTCGAAGAGCAATGAGAGCAAAAATGTGTGTTGCAGGAAGCTGCAGATGGTGCGACCGACCAGCGGCAAGGACTGGAGAAGGTTCCTGATCTTTTCGGCGTTCGCTTGGGGGCTACCAGCCCTCATGACCGGCCTTGGCGATTATTTATATCAAAAGGATGATTCAAAACGCAGATGGTTCAGCCCATCTTTAGCGGAAACACGAACCTGTTTCAACGAAATGGTTATTTTGAAAGGTATTAATCCCCACAAATATGTTGTGAACTATTGATAGAGGTATTTGACGCTCAGATGCTTGTGTTGTTCATGTGTTGAATTCGGGGGGATAGCAGTGGAGTTCGCCAGATGGAACGAGAGATTCAGCGCTGACCTACACGGTTTTTGGGGGTTATTCCTCTATATATCACCCCCAGCGGGGCACCGCGTTAACCGAGGCAAGTTCTAAGCTCCGGATATGTGATTTTTAGCAATTGAGCTTTTGGCAATTGAGTTTTCTAGAGAAGAGGTGAACCCTAACGCGAGGTGAAGCCGCTCTCTCACTTGCCGTAGCACATTTTACACGAGCACAAACGCAGAGCCAAAAGGTAATTTCTCAAAACCGGTTTCAATTTTTTATTTTTTTTTAGATATAGTGCTTAATGCACTCTATAAGATGATACAAACGCCATATGCTTTGCTTTTGTTTTTTCAAAAATTACACATTCAATTTTTTTTGCAATATCTTACTCCGTTAGTATGCCCATTTTCAGCAATTTGAATACATTATTGGATTTGTGAATCGAAGGGCTTCAAATGACTTCAAAGGATATTTTTCGAAAACTGAATAGATTCCTGTGAAAAAGCGCTTTAAAGTTTCCATTTGCAGAAACTTTTACACGCCTTTTTCTTAAAAACATGTCTAAATTCAAAAAAAACTTCTATATAGGACGAGGTTTTACTCTTCTTTAATATTTGTAAAGTAATATTTCTGTTCTACTGCTAGGAAACCGAAAAAATGCAAAATTTTTAAAAAAAGTACTTTGTGTGGCGATAGATGGTAGCAGGTAAGATGATGGGGCAACGCCGTAAAGTCAGTCCACGCAATGGAAATTAGAAACCTTTAGTACGAGAAAGTCTTTGCCATTCTGTAGCGCCACTTAATTCACTGCGGCCTTCGCTGTAAGCGGATACTCCACTAATCACATGTTGGAAATAAACCGTTTACACTCATATTGTAACTTGTTGCGGGAAATGCTAGCCGGACGGACATAGGTCCGTTCTGTGAGACCGATCAGAGCTCGACTGACGAGTCGGTTGCGCGGAGGAAGGAGGCAGCGACTATTCTTCCGGTGGACGAGAACAAGTCGGAGATGGGCTTTCGGTGGTTATAATTTGGAAGAACTAAGCTAAACTGGTTTATAATTAAGGAAGAACGTGAGTGGGCATATGATAATTTAAACTAATTTATGATTAATGATTATGATAGTGATTAATGCTAATAATTAACGAACTATGATAATTTAAAGCTTTTATCGTATCTAAATTACAAGTATTTTGGTTGAAAATTGACGGATCTATGACCGTTTGAAAAGTGTGTATTTCTATGATTTTAACGTAAAATTGGCCATATTCGCGCTAATGTGGCACAATGTTTGAATTAAATAAGTAATGTTTCATGACCATAAAAATAGTTGTGGGGTAATGTCGATACCACCTCAGAGGAAACTCCGTTGATAAAAATTACATTAAATCATATTTATTCGTTACTTTCTAAAAAGTAGCGAAAACAGGCCGAAAAGTGGGGTGTTTATGGGGTTTGTGGCACATTAAACCCATTAAAAAACTGTTTTATTGGTGCCGATGTTGTTCTTGCATCGAAAACTAACGTTTGTTCACTAAGCCATCGAGTTCTGTTTTCCAATACAACCACATATATATTATATATCTTCGATACAGCCACATATTATGTACGTTTTCACGTTCGTGAAATACTTCGCAGTCCACCCAAACCAAAATACCAACTGGCTTGTGCGGTATTTGACACCACCAGCCTTTTGCGTAGTAATGAAAAGATCATCGCGGTAGGTTCGATATCTCGATCGACCTGAACGCACTGCTTGAACGATTCACGAGGGTTGATCGCCAGATTTTATCAGCGGCAGCTTGAAGAACAGGACGCTTTCGTTAGCAGCGGAGACGGAAGATCCGGACTCCATTTCAATCTGTTATAAAACCACACCAGAAATATTCTAAATACTATCTCTGTCTACAGTGTGGTTTCCTTGTGATAAATTATTCGTGGAATTTTGAGGAGAAAAGTACGATATTTACGATGTGAAAGATGTAAGCATGTGCAATGCATTACGCTCATACTTCGTTTTTGTCTTTCCCAGCCATTCTTTCGTTCTAGATTTTTGTACTTTTTGAATTCTCTGTTTTGTATACCATAATTCCAACTACCAAATTAAATGATGGAGGAAGGGGTATTTCTTTAAAAAGCAAATTGGAGCTTATTTACGACTGCAGACGCGAAACCCATACAGGTTCGTGACGACACGTGATAGAGGAGGCATTTCTATGTATTGCTGGATATCTGATCTGCATCTTCCGGTGAGAGCCACGGCTGAAGACGAAATTGAACGTCGCCAGAAGATGGGCAAATCGAGAAGAGGTGCGGCTTACAGACTGTCAGAATTTTTCGTAGAATTCATCACCACGTCATTCGCACCTGGTGTTCACGCAAAGTAAAGCACTAGGTTTTTCCAATATTTCGTAATGAGTGTAGGTATTTTCTATGTATGCGGTAAATGCATACCTCTCAGGACAGGCAACTTCGTAATTTGGTCGCTTGACTGACTAATTGTCGTCTAACTGAAATCTTAACAGAAAAAATTGTGTATAATATCAGTGGAAATTCAGATTTATGAACATCCGTTTATTTAAATTTTGTTTGTGAATAAAATTTTGTTTATTCCTTTGACCTTCATAAAAGCAGATGTTTATTAGTTATTTCAATAGTAATTAAAATTGTCAAACAACGCTGTAATTTATTGCATGAGTAAAAAGTGAGTTTTATTAGGAGGAAATTTTGAATACCTCCCAAGTCAGATTTTATGTGAAAATTTAGATGGTACTGTTACAGGTAGAAAGGATTCTTAGGGACAGTGTACATTGCAAAATGTGTTTAAGAGTGTGATTTTCTTAAGAGTTTCACATTTTTTGTTGTGTATTAAAGTATTCATACTCTTACAGTGCTCATTGTATATGTGTTCATGCTTTTTTTGTGTTCGTATTTTTTTTCGAAAGTGTATCTCATTGAATTCAATTATACTATGGCTGTTAATATTTCAATTTTGCGTAGGTATTTTGTTCTTGCCTTTCTTATATAACATTATAATATCCCTGAAATAATTTTTTTAAAGATGTGTTCAATTTTTTCTTTGTGGTGAAGTAAACATCTGGGCCATAAGCTATTGAAGGGATGCACCCTCCCTTGTAAACTACTGTGCGTTGTATGAAGCCCTAACATCATATAGTGGATGCTGTCCTGGCAAGTGCCGGGTCAATGTAAAGTATTGCACTGAGAAAAAACGGTGTGGGTGCATACACACACACCGTTGGGGTCGCTATATAACTAATTCACGCTGAAAACTAATTCACACATCTAAAAACTAATTCATATATATACTGTAACGGGTGCCGGCGGCGGCGTGTCCGTACACCGGCCTAGCCCGAGCCCACCGTTGTGCGGCCACTTGTAATACTTTCTACAAGCCCGGCACGTTAAACTGCTACTTGTAATAGATTGCCCTGCTCTAGCCCTTCTTATAAACAAACAAACACTAGCCTCGCGTTGGGTTGCCACATATAATAATCTTCCCGTTCTCCTACTCACAATTGCCCGTCTGCTAGCTTACCTGGCCTTTTGACTCACCTGGGCGTGGTCTGCGGTGCGTCTGTACAGACGCGAGCAAGGTACTGCGCTCACGTGCGTGGATCAGTTCTAGTGCTACGTGAATGACTACGAACACATATTGATTTTACAAATCATGACCCCAAAGGTGGCCATGAAATTTATTCAAATTCCCTCTTTTCTCGTATTTTCCTTCAATTCATAATATCTAGTGCTGTAATAGCACTGGTGCCTCTGACGGCACACATTGACATAACCCAGCAACAAAAGAAACAACAACAAATAGATAATTCTCTTCCCACAATACACGAAACATGGACATATACTTTCTCATTCACACAGATTATTTACAACAAACAAAAAACAAATGCCATTCACACATATGATTAAAACCCCAGAATGCATTCTGTCGAAATTTACGTATTAAAAATCTATTAATCACATAACTTGATCTTCGACAGAGCGTTCTTCACTTCGTTAAAAAAAACAAATGTCAAAATACTTTTGCTCACGTATGATGCTGCTTCCGCGAAGAATCCGGGTGTTTTGTGCGATTATCCACGCACAACAGCGCCTCCCGTTGTCGCCACCAGTTCCGGAACACACTCGCATACGCATCACTGTTCACGTAACATGTCGGAATTCACGCTGCCACCTTTTTTTCATAAATATTCCAAGTTATTTGAAAATCTCTGAGTCCCGAATTGAATTCCGCGCCACTAATCGTAAATGCAACGTCGCGCTCCCCACCGTTGCAAAATTTCTCATACGGCCACGCTCATTATCGTTTGCTCTTGCGAGTCCAACGGGCGTTGCCGAATTTCACAGTAATTCCGAAAACTTTTTTTTATGAAATTCTTTTTCACGAAATATTAAATAATTTACATGAAGTATTCCCAGTTACTATTGCAAATTCTGTCCATTACTTCCGCACTTTAAAAAAATTTCCAAACATCACCTACGCGAATACACGTCTTGCCTCCACCAAGTCTAGGCACGTTCTGGTAAAAATTTTTCCAACTTAGCATTGTTATTTTTGCTTCAACACTTTTCCCGATCGCTTGATAACTGACGATCGCGTCACTTTGGTTCTCACAAAATATTTAATTTTTAACGTTTCCCGAAACACTTTATTTCCGTTTTTGTTTTAATAAAATTTTCCCGGCAATTTCCTAAAATTCGATGTTTTCCTCTTGTTTTCCTTTGGTCAAATTCCTTTTATTTTCCCTATTTTCCGTTTTTGGATGTGAAACGGAACGCACTGCAATTGTTCGCTAATCGCTTCTTCTTGCTAAACTTTTGCTTGAATTAATTTATTTTTTTATTAAAATTTTGATACTTCCCGTCAAGATATTTAAATGGGATAAATTTTGCATGATGCCGCTAATTTTCTTCTTTTCCCCCTCGAAAGTCTGAATTTGATATCTTATCGCGTTCTCTTGCATTATTCGAAAAACCCTCTTCTTTATAAGCGTTTCATCGCTCCAACAATGGACTCCATTAATATTCTCCTGAACACAAATATACGAAATACAAAATTTTCAATTACTTCTTATTGCCTGACGCGATTTTACTGGGATAACTTTTAAAATGTTCCTAAATTAAAGCCGGATCTAATGTCTATGGTCAAAACTTGCACAAGTATCGGGTTCACTTTATTTTCTTCCCCAATCGTTTTTTTTATTATGGCGCCTTTGCTGTAAATGTTTTCATATTGTTTATTATCCAAACGCATACTATCGGGGATCGCGTAAATCATTACAATACATATATACACAAGGTGTGTGAATTAGTTTTGAGGGATATACAATAGATGGTGTAACATGTGATATATCCCATCAGACTCTTCTCTAACTATACTCTCATGTAAGCTCTATACGTAGGCTTTACTGTTTAGTGTGTGACTTTGGGCTGATGTGTAAACAACACACTTGTTTGCAAGTCTGAAAATGTCGAAGTACGAGCCAACAAAACACCATTTGCGGG
This sequence comes from Teleogryllus occipitalis, assembly GCA_011170035.1. Taxonomy (NCBI): domain Eukaryota; kingdom Metazoa; phylum Arthropoda; class Insecta; order Orthoptera; family Gryllidae; genus Teleogryllus; species Teleogryllus occipitalis. Next base: position 39,205 of record BLKR01015365.1, on the reverse strand, counting down.
AAGTGTTACTTTTTCTGTTTAATTCGAAGAAAAGTGCTGCTGAAAGTCATCGAGTGCTATTGGAAAGTTACGGCGAACATTCTCAGACGATAAAAACGAGTGAGTATTGGTTTCGACGTTTTAAAAGTGGTGTTTTCGATACAGTTGACAGAGAACGCCCAGGTCAACCGAAAAAGTTCGAAGATGAGGAATTGGAAGAATTACTCGACCAAGGTTCATGTCAAACGCAAGATGAACTTGCTGAATCATTGAATGTTGATCGCACAACCGTTTATAAACGTTTAAAGGCTCTCGGTATGATTCAAAAGTAAGGAAATTGGGTGCCAGACGAACTGAAGCCGAGAGACATTGAATGCCGATTATTCACCCGTGAACAATTGCTTCAACGCCAAACCAGGAAGGGATTTTAGCATCGGATCGTCAGTGGCGATGAGAAATGGATTCGGTAGGAAAATCCTAAGCGGAGAAAATCATGGGGTTTGCCTGGTCATGCATCGACATCGACGGCAAAACCGAATATTCATGGTGCAAAACTTATGCTCTGTATTTGGTGGGACCAGCTAGGTGTTGTGTATAACGAACTGCTTCAACCGAATGAAACCATCACTGGTGAACGCTACCGAACACAACTGATGAGTTTGAGCCGTGTATTAAAAGAAAAACGTCCGCAATTCGAGCAAAGGCATGATAAAGTGATTCTTCAACATAAAAACGCTCGACCACATGTTGCTTGTGGAGTGAAAAATGGAAAATTCGGAAACGTTGAAATGGGATGTTTTACCCCACCCGCCATATTCACCAGATATTGCTCCATCTGATTACTACCTGTTCAGATCCATGGAACACAGCCTGGCTACGCAGCGCTTCCAATCTTAGGAAGATACGAAAGATTGGATTGATTCGTGGATTGCATCAAAAGATGAGTTGTTATTTCGGCGCGGAATTCGTATGCTACCAGAAAGATGGGAGAAAGTAGTGGCTAGCAATGGACAATGTTTTGAAACATAATGATGTATTCAGGTGTTCATAATCAAGCCTTAAATTTACAGAAAAAACCCTCAAAATTAATTCACACACCTTGTATATATATATATATATATATATATATATATATATATATATATATATATATATATACTGTGACTATATATATTGTGGCTATACTTACCTCATTTCCCTTAAATTAAGGATACAAATTGGTCGAGCAAGTACTGACAACATATTAAAATTTTGAAAGCAAAATATGCTATTGTCAGAAATGATTAAAGGACAAGGGATCATTTTAGGGGGATTTAGGGGGGATAGGGGGACGCCTTAGTCAGGAAGATGTTGGGATTGAATTTTCCTACTTTTCTCATACAATTATTAACCGCCATTTTACCCTTTATAATTATTCATTTATTCATAAAAAAACAAAGACAATGAAAATATTATTGTAACAAATACATGAATCTTCATTACTGAATTTCACTGTATTAACATAAATGAACATCTTTTCTCATCAATGTTATTGAAACATATTGAACCATCTAGGAGCTCCCACACTCAAATACATAATGACATATTAATATTCTAATACCCATTAATTCTCCATTCATTGTTGTTTTATTAGCTAACATTACACGGTTATAATCTATTCTTCCTGCTTTGTATCTCCGTGAAGGCTCGTCATTATATTCTATCCCTCATAGTACCCCCTGATCCGTATTACTGTAATAGATCTATCCGGTTTCCCCGAATGTTACAAATTCCGCTACTTATCTGACGATTCCCGTGTTCCTGACGCAGAAATACAACCGTCTCCGCCCGTGTCCTTGACGCCGCGAAGCTGATGAAATCCTCGCTCTGCTGCCGGCGTGCTGTCCACGTGGCTGCCGTGCCGAATCCAGTAGTCAGCTACTTAACCACACATTTCTGAGTTCGGTGCATGAATGCGGTATTCTTATGGTGGAGCGTTGTCTCAGAATTGTTCATTTCACCACACATAGATGACTGATGGCCCACGTGTATCCGTCCACCACATGCTTTCACTTCACTAGAGTATTTATCGTTTATAGACGTTCGGATCGCAATACCTTTAATGTAATAATTTTGTCCACTGCTCTTAGTAATCGTCTATTTACTCTTCAATAATTCCACACGAATATACTTATCGATGCTTCACGATTGCACTCCCTTGTCATACGCACGCCGCACAGTCCGTCCACGCCATGTACCAACCCTCTTCACACTCTCTCCGACCCGCGTCTCCTCTTTCGTTCGTGACTCGTTCACCGACTCGTTCCCCTGAACTATCGATTGCGGTCTCTTCTGCGCGCCCGATTTCAATTGGCGATCTTGGTTTTTTATGATTGACGGCTAAATGACCGTTAGGTCATTATATATATATATATATATATATATATATATATATATATATATATATATGTATATATTGTAACGGTACGTCCTCCGAAATAATAATATAATGGTCATAGTATGCCGACCGCCGCCCCACCCGCTTAGGTGCGTGGCCGCGCCGTTCAAAGGGTTTTATGACCGTCCCTGGGTGCCGCGGACTCAATAGCCTCTCCACACTAAACGACAATTATCGAGGCCAAGCCCTACCACCGGTCTCTGCCAACCCCTCGTCATCACCCCCTCAGCCGAACTCGGAGACATATTTATGACCGTAAAAAGCATTGTGCTACCGAGACGCACCGGCGCGTGCCGCGTCGAGTCCCGCGCTCGCTGGGTATGCCTTTGAGTCCGATCCACAGACGTGCTGCTTAAAAGAGCATCAAAATTCGTTTTGCTCAAGTGTTCACCCGGGAGAGAGGCACCAGGCAGGGCAATAAAGCAATAACGTCAATCAAAGAACGGCCTGGGCTAACCGTCGCCGGCACCCGAAAAGAAAGGAGTAAAACGCCGTGACCGCGGCGCGAAGGCGGGGAAACATGTGCCACCGTCTTCGGACGTGCCGCGCCAATATACCACCCTTTCGTTATGCGCACGTGGTCACCTGTGGACTCGCGAGACCTACTTTCGAGCATACAATGCCGCACATTGTCGATGCGAGCTCGCGAGCCATTGGCTCAAGTGCCGCCTCTTTAGCGAAGGGCGAGCGAATCGAAGACAGGCCCCCGGTCCGTGGAGAGGGAAGAGGTGCCTTCGTTCGTGGTAGCGCGCCGCCCAAAACTCACTGGTATCTAGAGATCGGTGAGAGAGACTTGTATCTAGAGATCGGTGAGAGAGACTTGTATCTAGAGATCGGTAAGAGACACTTGTGTCTAGAGATCGGTGGGAGACACTTGCTCTACCGCGCGCCGCATAAACTTAATTAGTCACGTGAGCTGAAATGATTACTCTCAAAACGTGCGCTATTTGACTTGGCGCTTCATACGAGATTTTTGCTCTGCCCAATGTCACATCATCGGTGAAATTCATTAGACTCGCTACCGGAAGGAACTTCCTCTCCGGAGACCGCAAGCCGAGCGCGGAATCACCATTGTTTACGATCGGCAACGAGACGTTGTGACCTGGGTCGCGTGTCATGAAATGTGGACGACGCCAGCGCAGCATTGGGTCCAGAGGGAGCGTGTTGTTGGTGGCTTCCGCCTGAGTACGCGCCACAGCCGCCCGACTCCAGCCCGGGAATGCATCACTCACCACTGCTGACATTACGCCTCAGAAGAGTACCAGATAAGTAGTTTTGTGCAGCCAGGTGACACTCAGCCCTTGTTTCCCGCGTAAGTGCGGACGAACTTTAGATATTCGGAGCTGTAGCGGATGTGCCGGTAATCAGGCACGAGGGTAGCGGCCAAGTACTTGTGTTCAATTTTTGTATCAAATTTCATTTTAAACTAAATAAGAGGCCGCCGATGTACAAAAAAAACATGTAAATTCATTTGTAAAAATCATTGTTATGCCAATCATCATCATCATAATCATATTTTAGAATAAGTAAATATTATCTTGAAATGTCCATCTGTGTATTATTGAGCATGCAAACCCCCGACCCACCGCCGACGGGTTACAATATATATATATATATATATATATATATATATATATATATATATATATATATATATATATATATATATATATATATAGAGAGAGAGAGAGAGAGAGAGAGAGAGAGATATTGATAATTTGAAACGAAAGAAAAACAAACGAACAAATTCAATTTGTTCGTTTGTACATTAATACATTTGAAGCCTCCCCGTTTGTACATTAACGCATTTGAAGCCTCCCCCTGCAATTTATAATACCTCCCAACGGTCAACTGATTATTTACATTGGGTTCTAAGCACATCGTAACTTATTGTCAGACGTGCATTGTAAATATTAAAAAAAATTATTTTTTTTCATCTTGATTGTTTGTTTAAATTGATCGGGTGCTATGTTTCTTTCTAATATATTTTTTCGAATCATCACAGTACTTATGTCACAGTTTTCCTCCTTTACACAGTCTAGCGCGAGGATAAGGAAAAAGTTTCCATAATCGTCGCTTCGAATTTTCCTAAAAAACTATTTTGATTGTATATATGTGTACAAATTAAAAATTGGTTGTTTTGCAAAAAGCCATCTGTCAATGGAAACTTTGTGGCCAATTTCATTGAATTATACTTTCTAAAATTGTTTAGTAAACTTCTATTCTTTTAAATGTGTCACTACATACAATCACATTGGCCTTTGTATTTGACAAAACATCTACAAATCTGTTTTGCACTCGATTTCCAGAAAAGGAAGATTATTTATCTTCATACCAGTCTGGCACCGCGCTCTTCTACTATGTCCCCGTGTGCATCTTGTTCATTATGAACATCATCTGCATAGCGCGCACCCTAAGGAAGGTCCAGTTCCTCCGAAGAGGCAACTCCGTCCTCCACAGAGAGGAGGACAAAGTCGCCCAAACGCCTCGCAAGGCGGACGGAGAGAGCGCGCGAAGGGACAACGCAAGGACCAGCAATGCAGCGCGCTCTACAGTCGCAGACGCCAAGACGTACGTTATTGTCACCAGGTACCCTCCCCCAGCGTTGGTGCATCAGTCCGTACCGTATTTGTTTGGCAGGTTGACGCTCTTCATGTTGCGATGTAAATGTTTGATTGTCATTTTTACCCTTTCACACTTACTTTGTATTAGAGAAAGTGTAATCGTGCACCGAAAAAAGACAAATATTTCAAAACAATACTCTTACTGCCAAGTGCTGTTAACGAAAAAAATGGATAAATCTTGTTTTTATGTATAGTAGCACCTGGTGTCCTCGACATAGAAAAATCGATTGTTGGAAAAATGTCTATTCGTTTGTCTGTCTGTAGCCAACGCTAGCGCCTAAACCGTTGAGCGGTCTTTCGAATCTGAAGGAACTCTATACTCTGGGAGTGTGATAAGAACATTTTGATGTATGAGGATAATTTACATTATGCTTACATTAAGCAACATTTTACAAACTTTTCTCGCAAATAGCACCAATTACATCGACTAAACTTTATCTTCGGATAGCATAAATGACGCTTAAAATAATTGTGCAGGTCTCATTTTTGTTAAAATTCCTGATTTTTGGAAAATTGCTTAAGTTACAAATTTTGGGTGTCTTCCTATAACTCAAATTATAATATCGAAGATATATTTTTCCCTTATGAAATCTTTTCTTTAACGACAGTTCATGGAATAAGGTTGAGTAAAAGTTTTCGAAAATCCGACTAGATATTGCATAATTTTCCGCAAAATCCAGGCAATTGAACAATTTTTGCTCAAAAAACTGCTCCAAATTTATCTTCGAATTTTCTCCTCGTAAAAGATGATAAAACATTAATTCTAGTTTTCATTTAGGCGAACTCTGCGTATTTTCGAAAATTTCAAAAATTGCAAAAGCTACCATTCCAGAAGTAGAAGCCCGAGCTTGAAACTCACTGCATGGTTTTGATAGAGTAGAAATGAGGCTCCCGGCAAGTTACCTTGGAGGACCCCAGTTCGAGTCTCGGTGCAGCGAAAAGGCTTTGCTGTTTGAAAACACTTTTGCTGGTTTATGTGGAAGTATAATACAGCGGAACAGTTAGAATTAATGCGAGAAAGTATATGCTGCTGTAGCACCACTAGTTCTTAAAATTTGTTAAACGGATAGTGCTAAATGAACTAAACAACATGACATCAATGCCACTTTGATACAGTTCTTCTCTTTCAAAAATGCATAATTATAATACTTTAAAATATCTCTCACATCGTTATTATTTGCTATATCAACAATTTCTATACTTACTGCATTTGTGAGTCAAAGTGTTTTAAGTTATTGTCAATGAACTTTCTTCCAAACTTATTAAGTTTGTGAAAAAAAGTTGAAATTTGTGATTTACAGAAACATTAAACGACATGTTCTCAAAAACGACTCAAAAGTTGTGAATGAAAATTACCATAAAGGTTTTACTTTACTATAATATTGTCAAAGTCATTTATCAGTTCTACCATTAAGGGAAAAAAAGACTGACAAAATATGGAAAACAATTATTTTAGTTGGCGATGGATGGCAGCTAGGATGACGTTGAGGCAAAACCGAAAAGCTAGTTCCAAACCAAAGAAATTAGAAAGAAAACTAGTATGAGAAAGTATTCTGTAATTGTTGCACTTTATAGTAAGTATTGGTGTGAACGATAATTATTGGAGAGTCAAGCAACGATGTTGTACGTTTCCGACGTGTTCATATTTTAGAGTTCGATACAGTGGCGAAGAATTCGGAGGCGCCCCCACCCCGAATTTTCCCTTTGTTTCACGCAGTATTACATAACTTCATACTACGTATATTACTCCGTATATACGTAGGTATACGAGAAAGTAAAAATAGTGGTGCTACAAAATGACACACACTTTCTCATAGTATTTTTTTCTAATTTCCTTGGTGTGCACTGGAACTGTACAGTCTTGCCTTTCCTTCTTGCCTGCGCCATCTATCGCTGCCCAAAGTATTTTCCCTTTTTTTTCTCAACTTTTCGGTTTCAAATTAGTAGAACCGAAATATTATTTTAACAATATAAAAGAAGGCTAAAACATTATCCTAATTGGCAATTTTCATTGAAAAATTTGGAGCCGTCTTTAAGAAAATGGCGTTACTGTAATTGCGAAATTTGAAGCTCCATTTCACAGCAATTTAATTGAGTATTGAAAAAACTTCATTTGAAGTATATTCAAGAAATCCAACTAGCTAATTAAATAATGTATACAAATCTATTGAAATGTGCACATTAACGGCGTGAGAGATTTTGAAAAAAAATTGTTTTTTATTTAAAAAATGCACCGAAATGAACATTACGTCACTTTAAATAGTGCTATTAACACTATCCTTTGGAGAAGTTTGAAGACAAAATTTGGAGCCATTTTTGAGAAAATTGCGATTGAGCGTTTCTGAAAATGCGGAAATTTGAACTCATTTTAACAAAAAAATGTTGAGTTTTCGAGAAAATTTATTTGACATTAATTAACGCTCATGTACTCATAAATGCAATAACGTGAAGAAATTGCCTCTAATGTAAATATTACCGACAAAAGACATAACTAAAAAAAATTACATTTTTATGATTTTTGAGAAAACAAAAGGGTATAGCAATATGGCATTATGTCATCGTACAGAATTTTTGACACTATCCATACCAAAAATTAAAAAAAAATTGGAGTCGTTTTTGAGAATATCTTGTTTTTTGTAATTTAATAAATTTGCAAATATTGCACGCACTATTGCATGCAAATTACTACAATTTTCAAAAAATCTCTACATGACCTTAATGAAAAAACTATTTATGGGCAACAAATTTCATTTGAAAGAAAAATCTCTGTCTTCAATTTTATAGTCGTAGGAAGACGCCGAAAAAAATTCACACTTATGCAATTCTGAGAGTTAACCTTGGAAATCGGATCTATGCCACCTTTATAAGCGAATTTTACTCTATTTTTAAAAGAAATTTAAAGAAAAATATAAAGCCGTTTTTGAGGAAATATTGAAAATGTCGCAGCGTTTTCATGGAAAGTACTCCCATTTTTTAAAAAATGTTTTTCAAAATTCCAATGCTTCAACTAGAGTCAGATCGTCCGAGGTTTCTGCAATTTGGAATAGATCGTACGGGTGGTTTAGGCCCTAGGAGTGTTCATGGACGGACAGACGGACAAATGGACGGAGGGACGGACTGGTATTTTGAAAAAAAAAAATCCTTTTTCGATATCAGGGAACCTCAGAACGGGTATTTTCGTTGAAATCTCAAATTCGATTTTTCGCAACATTTCATAATTTTCTCTATACTACGAATTTTACTCCAGTATACACGTATGCATACAAGAAAGTAACTAGAGGTGCTACAGAAAGGCACAGACTTTCTCGTATCAATTTTTTATAGTTTCCTTGGTGTGGTCTGGTTTTAAGGTTGTGCTCCATTCTCTGATCAGCTGCCGTCTATCGTCGCCCAAAGTACATTTTCTGACAATTTCTCAACTTTTTGCTTTCCTAGTAGTACAACTGAATCGTTACTTCAATAGTATTAAAGAGTAAAAACTAATCCTAAAAAAAGTTTTCATTAAAAAATTCAAAGTCGATTTTAAGAAAATGGCGATTAAGCATTACTGAAATTTAAGCTCTTTCTCTGCAGAAGAAAGAAAATAAAAGAGGTCATCTTCGTCAGCATACTATTTTTATTAAGATAGCCGGCTTTCGATGACTTTGCCGTCATCATTAGTCTACAAGGTACATAAAAGTATAACAAAATTACAAATAAAATAAAAATAAGATAGACAATTAAATTACATTTAATAGATAAACTTAAATTTTAGTCACTTACAGCAGATAAAATTGCAAAAATTGAAATGTAACGGGAGGATTAGTAGCAGTTCAAATTAAAAGTTATAAAATTCCAATAAAGAAGGACACATTAAATGATTGCAAAAGATACGGAACATATAGCAGATGAAATTGCAAAAAATGAAATGCGATGTTGGGGGGAATTAATATAGATAATAGCAGTTCAAATTTCAAATTATAAATATAAATGAAGAAATATATTCTGATATTGCAAAAGATTAAACAAATAACAATAATAAAAATATAAATGAATATAAAAATAAAAAAGGGGGATAGTAATAATAATTAATAGCAAATTATTTTACAAAGATGAGGTTATAATTGAATAATAAGTTGAGCCGCTTTGCTTACCTCGCTGCTTTCGGCAAAAGTCGGTAGACTGTGCCCAGAGGAAACGTGACATGGGGTTTTTATTACTTTCCGGAGATCCGGCGAGGGGTCGGAGGAGGTCTGTTTAGTGTTCTCTTGGAAATGTCTTAGGAGGCGGGGGGGTCAGTTTGATAGGTTGGGGTGTGTAAAATTATTTGTAGAGGAGACAGAGGGAAATTAGTTTGTTCGTTAAGAAGGGCCTCAGATTTCTGCTTGGCTTGAAATATGTGAAAGATTTCTAAAGCGTTTCTGTTCCAAAATTTATTTTCTATTTCAAGAATTTTAATGTCTGAGTCGGGGTGGAAAGTGTGGCCTGCGTTTGTAAGATGTGTAGCAAAGTGCGATTTGTTTGTATTGTGCTTCCATGCATGTAAATGTTCTTTGACTCTGGCATTGAAGCTTCTACCTGTTTGGCCGATGTATTTAGCCTCGCAATTGTGGCAGTGGAGTTCATAAACTCCTGATTTCACCATGAGTGGGGTGGTGTTGCGAGGTGAGAGAAGGTGTTTGAGGGATTCGTGTGTGGTAAAGGAAACGTAAAAATTGTATTTGTGAAGAATATGGGCTACCTACTGTGATATTTTTCCATAGAACGGAATAGAACTAAATTTTGATGGTTTCTGGGTGAATGGAGTGAGGCTTGTATACGTTTTCAGTTTTTTCTTATTTAATTTGCGGCGTAGTATGTTGTCAACGAGAGTGGTACTGTATCCTTTGGCGGTAGCTATGTATTTAATTGTGTGTGTTTCTTTTTCAAAATGGTCTTGTGATAAGGGAAGGCGGACAAGTCTGTGAATCATGGCATGGAAAGCTGCGTATTTGTGAGCAGATGGATGTTGGGATGTATTGTGGATGACAGTGTCTGTGTGGGTTTTCTAAAAGCATTGATGATGTGTTTGTTAGGTAGCCTAAAGATGGTTAGGTCTATCTTAATAAAGATAAGTCGGCTATCTTAATAAAAATAATATGATATAATAAATATGATAAAATGATAAAACATTATTACTTTATTACTACTTTATACAATTTAGCCAACAAAGAAAAAAAATGTCGCTATGCAATGAACGCACTATTAATATTAACTCTTTTACTAATTATTGGTTTGGAACAATTTGAAAATGATTAAACAAGAAATGGAAAACACACACTAAAAGAAAAAATATTATCGTTAATAGAAAAATGAAAAAAATAGGTTTTTACAATTCTTTTCATGAATTAGCTATCTGGCTTCCTTTTACGACTGCAATATTGTAAAAGATAACGTTTAAATGATTTTAATTTATTTACTCGACTACCTACGTCTGTGAGGTGAATTCTGTCTCTATAGAATAATTTTCGCTTCTTTAAACAGTTTTTAAGAGAGTTTCTTGTGAAGTTTTACAGTTTTTCTTTCTGACTCACGACACGTCGTCTCGAAGAAATATTTTCACAGCTCGGAGCGGCGACGGCGACCCAGATCCTTTCAAGGTCGTGGCAACCCTTTGCTTCGGCGAAAACGTCCCCCAATGACTCGCTTCCACAGTCCTCTGAATTTTATACAATATGGCTGCAATATATCCGCGTAATGAATTTCTTACATAGTAAGCCAAGACGAAAAACAAAAAAATCTGAAAATAGAAAGAAACATTTCCTATAGCACATTATTTTCTAATTCAGTATACGTTCTTGAACGTTGAAATATATTATTACCTCGTTGATAGAAAAATAGTATATTTCTACGTGATACGTTCACATGAATTTATCAGAATATTCATGATTTAAAATTCTCAGTTCTCTCATACATGGTATCGTTATTTCAACATGATGAGACTAATTACCTTTTTCAAGCTTATTATCGTCGAAATACGGCGAATTCTCCTCTCCGTCCAACACGAACAGTTTCGGTGCGTCCAGATCGGCGGTCGTCAGCAAAGAGAGCGCTTTTCGTAGCGGTGCTTTGCGCTAGTGCTGATATTTTCAAAGGTTAATCTTGATTAATCGTCGTTACATTCTACGTGAGTGCGTTCAGAAACTTTAATAAATTCTTGCAAGGGATACTATTTACTGCTGGCGCAATCTCTTGCAATTCGGTAACACTATAATTGCATCTGTCGTGTCTTGATGTTCTCGGGTGCTTCTCAAAAATCAATGGAACCGGCATATGGGGGGTTACAGAGCACTATACCTAAGAAACGTTTAAAGAATAAGTTTGGAGCCGTTTCAGAGAAATTTTTGTTTTGTTATCTTTTTATATAGTTAACATACTTCATGCATTACTACAAAATTTTCAAAAAATATTCAGAATCTTATGGAAAAAACTAATCAAGGAAAACTAATTTTAGTTGATGGAATATCTAATATTTTCAATTTTGTAGTTGTAAGAAGATATCGAAAAAATGTTTTATCTTTTGCAATTTTTGAAAATTACGATTTAAGAGTGAAAATCACCCCTATGCCACCGTTATTAGTTTCTCTAAGATTATTGGTACTCTTAAACGTCAACAGGTCTGGAATCAAAAAACTACCTCAGAGTTGGTAGTTTGTAAAGGAGGAAAATATTTTCTCCCTATTAACTCTTTTTACGCGTATGTCTTAAGTTTAAAAACTGACAAAAGACGCTACGGGTTTATGCACCAACCCAATACATTAGTAAGCAGGGTGTTTCATATAAATCTCTTGTTGCAGGATAAGGCTGTATGTGAAAATGTTACTGATAACTGGTGTCATCGACGTCATTGCAGAAATCATTGGCTGGGCCTCAATTCCAACCCATTGGAGTGTACTGAATACAAAGTTATATGAATATTATAGGGAAGATATTTTATTTCTTCGTGACCACATGGTAGGCTACAGGGCCACGGGCTACGTGACCGACTGCTTCCGGGCGGCGTGCATCGTGTGGTTGGCCGCTCCGGAGGGGGGCTACTTCGGCGCCCTGAGGGGGTGGCTGGGCTCACATGAGCGGGGTAGGGGCGATGGTCGTCGACTGGCTGGTCGTCCATGACAAGGGCTTCTTCAACAACATTGAACGGTGGCTGATGATGGGGGCTGGTGCGGAGGAGGGGAGTGGAGGGGAGGAAGAGGGAGGAGGGTAGGAGTGATGAGGAGGGGAGGGGCGATGGTCGTCGACTGGCTGGTCGTCCATGACAAGGGCTTCTTCAACAACATTCAACGGTGGCTGAGGATGGGGGCCGGTGCGGAGGAGGGGAGTGGAGGAGAGGAAGAGGGAGGAGGGTAGGAGTGATGAGGAGGGGAGGGGCGATGGTCGTCGACTGGCTGGTCGTCCATGACAAGGGCTTCTTCAACAACATTCAACGGTGGCTGAGGATGGGGGCCGGTGCGGAGGAGGGGAGTGGAGGAGAGGAAGAGGGAGGAGGGTAGGAGTGATGAGGAGGGGAGGGGCGATGGTCGTCGACTGGCTGGTCGTCCATGACAAGGGCTTCTTCAACAACATTCAACGGTGGCTGAGGATGGGGGCCGGTGCGGAGGAGGGGAGTGGAGGAGAGGAAGAGGGAGGAGGGTAGGAGTGATGAGGAGGGGAGGGGCGATGGTCGTCGACTGGCTGGTCGTCCTTGACAAGGGCTTCTTCAACAACATTCAACGGTGGCTGATGATGGGGACCGGCGCGGAGGAGGGGAGCAGGGGAGGGGTGGAGGGGAAGGGGAGAGGAGGGCAGGAGTGATGAGGAGGGGAGGGAAGGCAAGTAGGGAAGGCATGTGCCATCAAACGGTGGCAACTTTGGCACCGTGCGGCGGTAATGATGATGGCCTGCGACTGGCTGGGCGTTCACTTCGACAACCTGCAGCAGTGGCTGGGGGAGGGAAGCGGTGGAGCGGGAGGAGGAAGGGAGCGGAGAAGAGGAGGCAAGTGGGATAGGCATGTTTTGTTTGCCGCACCAGACGAGGTCTACTTCGGCACCCTGCGGGGGTGTCTGAGCAAGGCTCATCGACTGGTTGAGCGGCCTTCTGGGAAGCTTCTTTGACAACCTGCAGGGGGAGGACCTGGGGAGGAGGAAGGTAGCGGAAAGGGAGCGGAGGAGAGGAGGCAAGTGGGATAGGCATGTTTTGTTGGCTGCACCAGACGAGGTCTACTTCGACACATTGTGGGGGTGTCTGAGCAACGGTCATCGACTGGTTGAGCGGCCTTCTGGGAAGCTTCTTTGACAACCTGCAGGGGGAGGACCTGGGGAGGAGGAAGGTAGCGGAAAGGGAGCGGAGGAGAGGAGGCAAGTGGGATAGGCATGTTTTGTTGGCCGCACCAGACGAGGTCTACTTCGACACACTGCGGGGGTGTCTGTGGAATGGTAATCGACTGATTGAGCATCCTTCTGGGAAGCTTCTTTGACAATCTGCAAATGTGACTGGGGGTGGGGTGCGGATTATTATATTAAGAACTATGAAGGAAGGGGAAGGTGAAACAAATTATTGACGTGTACGTCTTTGGATGAATGAACTACTGGATGCCAGTTTAACTAGTGGCTGCTGAGGTAACTATTGGCACTTGTGGGTTGGAACTTTGGTTCCCGGATGCGAGCAGCAAAATGGTCGACTTGGAAATGAGTTGCACTTAAACGTTGTTTCTACGTTTAAGTTTCAATAAGCGATGCGTAGTATCTCTGGCCACAGGAACTTTAAAATCGTGCTTCTTCAAAACGATATGTATAGATTTTGTCGAGGGAAAACCCTCTATTTCTTTAAAAGGTTATTAAGATCTATTCATCACTGTAGTCCTTTGCTAGTACAAGTCTATTTTTTTATTTAGGAAGATGAAATTTTTTTAGCGATAACAATAAATGCACTCTGTGGTTTGGATATATATCGGTACTGGATTTTGAAGTAAAAAGTCGTGGAAAATACATCTGGACAATTGTTAAATTACAGTGTTGAGGAACTTGTTCTCAATGAACATGAAGTTTTTCATGAAGAATTTTTAGTGATGAAAACGCCATCCAAGATGAATTTGTGATTACAACATTGGTTCCCAAACATATATATTGCTTTCTTAGTGTTTTATAGTCATTTGTTGTCGTCTTCTTATTTTTAATAATTATTGGAAGCAGATATATTATTCTTCCAATATTCTTAAGATGCGTTATATTTGAATAATCTTTAAGACTCTCTAAATGTGATAGTCATATTCGTATATGTTCGAAAATAAGAAGAAAATATAGAGCAAAATTTGAATTTGTAATAGTTAAATTCGGGAATATTTCTTACCATGTCTATATTTAGAATCATGCAAAGTTTCCTTCGTAATTCGTTATTGTGCAATTTGTGAACTTTTTAAACCTTCAGCGGTTGCGCTCAAAATTGGAACATGAGTGGTCGATTGGTGGTTACAATTGTAGTCCATTTTTTAAAAAAAATATTGAATTGAATGGATGCCTTATTTTACGAGGCGAGACTCTGCTCTTTCGTCTGACCACGCTAATTTTGCTACCCTCCTTTCACCAACTAGTGGAGCGAAGATACAGGCAATTTGAATTTGGCTCAGAGGCTTCATTTAGGCTTGAGGATCTTTTGCATGCAGTAAATATACTAACATGGGACAGCCGGCTTTACTTCCCCTCCGACGGAAGGCGTACGAAGGATCCTTTTGCCTTTAAAAATCCACGGCCTAGGTCGGGTTTGAACCCGCGAACTTGGGTGTTGCAGTACGATACGCTAATCGTTACACCATCGCCGCCACCAAACTTTTACAAAAAAATAGGGTTTCGGTTGAAATATAGACAAGTAATGCTATTTAAAATCTGAACAGTTACAAAATACTATTAAATTGTTTAGAACGTTGACATATTACTGATTCTATGAAATGCCACATAAAAATTCATGTATTACGCCTTTAACCTTCATTTGTTTTGAGCGGTATGAGATTCCGCGCGGTCAAGTTGAAACTTCTCTAGCAGGTGTCACGTGATTTCTTCAAGTGAGAACCTTCTTTGAAACGTTCGCGGTAGTCCTTGACTGATCGTATGCAAAGACGCAAGTGCGCTTTTGTTTTAGTTGTTTAGTAAGTAATTACTTTCGCCATCCCGTGGTATTGCGGATTCGGTGGTGTAACGGTCAGCGTACCGGACTGTTATACCTGATTTTGCGGGTTCGATCCCGATCGAAGCCGTGGATTTTTAAGGGCGAAAAAATCCTTCGTACGCCTTCCTTCGGAGGGGAAGTAAAGCCGGCTGTCCCATGTTAGTAGATTTACTGCATGTAAAAGATCCTCAAGCCTAAATGAAGCCTCTGAGCAAAATTGAGATCCGCCTGTTTCGTCGCCCAAGATAATACCTCCTTTCTCCGCTAGGTGGTGAAAGGAGCGTAGCAAAACGTGCGTGGTTAGATGAAAGAGCGGGCCTGATGGCCCGAGTCTCGCCACGTAAAATAAGGCATTAACTAACTATCTCGTAGCGCTGACAGCACTTAACGTAAGTATTTTCGTATTATTAATTTGGCTATATGTTTTGAGTTTACATGTAGTAACTTGTACAGTTCACATAATCTCTTGTAGGCGATGGCGGGAAAACCTTTTCCTTTGGAAATGAACGCTAATGTCGCCAGATATGAAGAATTCGTGAATGAGACAATGAATGATTCTGAGGTTGATATGATATTGTGGACTCTGTGGAAGACAGTGAATATGCCAGTTAAGATACTAGTTATGCCACTCATAGGTAGAAGGTTACAATTACCAAGACGCCACACATCAGAATTACGTTCATGTATGGAGCACGTAATTTCTGCCATGATCACAAAACAAGTTGAAGAGGAAAGCAACGTGGAAACAGCGACAGAACGTTTGGATGTGAAGAACAGATGTTATCTGTGCCATCCATAATTAAAGGAAGACATTTTTCTCATTTCTAGAATGCCAGGAACCAAGATGTCTACAGTGCGCTAATAAAATGTGTAAAACGTGTGTAAGGATAAAATGGAGTAGTAATCATTTGTATTGTAGTGTGCCTTAATGTAAAAGATGTGTGCCTCAATGTAAACTTCTCATTACCATTGTACAATAGCAATTGTGTGATAGGATACAATATTTAAGCATTTTAAATTTCAGACTTTTAAATTTAGTTAAAAATCATACGACCACAATCCGTTGAGGTTTTTCTTCAAGCGGTATCACATACCGCCGACACCCGTTACTAGGTTAACAAAAATCGACACCAACTAGAGGTTAAGCAAATATACTCAAATAAATACGAGTACATGCTTGTTTTTGAAAAGTTTTGTGCTCTATTTGCGTTGTGCACTTGTTATACTTTGAATTGCGATTATTAAATAAACACTTTGACAAAATTATTTACAAAACATGTGGAGCGTCAATTCTAAATGTGTTTCAATGGCAATGTAGCACACTCACTGGACACAATTTACGCAGTACTGTGGAGTTCCTTTGTTTCGCCCACGTCCACTGAGATAAAAACGTCCTACGTCGCTCTTCCCCCTTCTCGGATTCCCAGTAGAAGTCTCCCGCATGTTCGTACTGCAAGATCCTGTAGAAATCCCCTTCTCGTCAACCTTTCTCCCGTGTTGCTCTTTGCATAATCATCGGGTGCAGAACATTGATTGCAGCGATATTCATGTCAGCTGCGAGCGCAAAGTAAACCGCGAGTGATGGCACTGACTACTAGTGAAATTATTATCGCTAGTACAGCAGTCATCACTTGCGTCATTTTTTTTCCTAGGGCTTTTATCCAGCCGACAGCCGGTTGCCCTTTACGTCCCGAACGGACGCATATTCGACCATACACTAGACAAACACTTGCGGGCTCCTCTGATCTGGGATCAGCAGAACGCGAGGCCCTCCACGACAACACACACACAAAGTCAAGGGACAAACAGCCATGCCCAAGGCGGGACTCGAACCCGCGACCCTTCGGACCGAAGCGCTGAGTCGGTACTCGCTCTTAGCCACCTCGGCCATCCAGGTCGCAATCACTTGCGTCATATTTCGCTATAATTCAATAGCTGGGACATTCTACGAAAGGTACTGAAAAGTCCATGTCAAAAGTTTGTCAACTCTCGCTGTAAACAGTAAATGAATGAGACGATTCCAATAATAATCCACGCGACAACTGAAGGCTTATTTTTTAACAGAGCCTTTCTGGAGAAACAGCAATATTTCTCTAGCGACAGCGTTATCATCGTGAAAGAAAAAGAGATTACTCGCACCGACTCGTTACTAGATAGTAACGAGTCGATGAACGTGAGATCACGTAACAAACAAAAGTTCTTTTTCACGTTTAAACGTTTCACGCCAGTATAACAATGAAACATAATTTTACTGCAGATACATTTTAATCACTGAAACGTATTTATGAAATATACTAGTAATACACATATTGTGTTAGATAAGCAGTTTTTGAGTAATGTTGATTTGCTAGCGACTCCTGCTTCGCGGAATCGTAACAGTGTCCTTACAAGATCTCGCACCGTTCCCACTGCAAACTAGCACTTCTAAAATTAATGCAACTATAAAGTATGATTCCTGCAATGTTTTGAATTTCTCCTTAGCACACTTCAAAATATTCTCATCTGCTTGCTCTTACCGTTCGTAGTTTTGGAGAGACGACGTATCACGATAGTAAAAATTGTATGTATGAGGAGTATTCGAAAACAAAATACTTCAATAAGAACACGAATGAGCATTGTATCTGTAACACTGTTGTTCAGTAATTAATAAATTAACCTGTTTAATAATTAATTTATCTTTCTTGCACATATCACCTATATATTTTACTAACCTGCTCAAAATAGCGTTTTCAGCACTGGATGTACTACGAGAATGGTCCTTCCGGTTTCCTTGTAAATGCTTCAGCTTGTCCAAGATATAAATTAACCTGTTTAATAATTAATTTATCTTTCTTGCACATATCACCTATATATTTTACTAACCTGCTCAAAATAGCGTTTTCAGCACTGGATGTACTACGAGAATGGTCCTTCCGGTTTCCTTGTAAATGCTTCAACTTGTCCAAGATATAAATTAACCTGTTTAATAATTAATTTATCTTTCTTGCACATATCACCCATATATTTTACTAACCTGCTCAAAATAGCATTTTCAGCACTGAATGTACTACGAGAATGGTCCTTCCAGTTTTCTTGTAAATGCTTCAGCTTGTCCAAGATATAAATTAACCTGTTTAATAATTAATTTATCTTTCTTGCACATATCACCCATATATTTTACTAACCTGCTCAAAATAGCATTTTCGGCACTGAATGTACTACGAGAATGGTCCTTCCAGTTTTCTTGTAAATGCTTCAGCTTGTCCAAGATATAAATTAACCTGTTTAATAATTAATTTATCTTTCTTGCACATATCACCATATATTTTACTAACCTGCTCAAAATAGCATTTTCAGCACTGAATGTACTACGAGAATGGTCCTTCCAGTTTTCTTGTAAATGCTTCAGCTTGTCCAAGATATAAATTAACCTGTTTAATAATTAATTTATCTTTCTTGCACATATCACCTATATATTTTACTAACCTGCTCAAAATAGCATTTTCAGCACTGAATGTACTACGAGAATGGTCCTTCCAGTTGTCTTGTAAATGCTTCAGCTTGTCCAAGATATAAATTAACCTGTTTAATAATTAATTTATCTTTCTTGCACATATCACCCATATATTTTACTAACCTGCTCAAAATAGCATTTTCAGCACTGAATGTACTACGAGAATGGTCCTTCCAGTTTTCTTGTAAATGCTTCAGCTTGTCCAAGATATAAATTAACCTGTTTAATAATTAATTTATCTTTCTTGCACATATCACCTATATATTTTACTAACCTGCTCAAAATAGCATTTTCAGCACTGAATGTACTACGAGAATGGTCCTTCCAGTTTTCTTGTAAATGCTTCAGCTTGTCCAAGATATAAATTAACCTGTTTAATAATTAATTTATCTTTCTTGCACATATCACCTATATATTTTACTAACCTGCTCAAAATAGCGTTTTCAGCACTGGATGTACTACGAGAATGGTCCTTCCGGTTTCCTTGTAAATGCTTCAGCTTGTCCAAGATATAAATTAACTTTTTGAAAATAAATAATCACTCTAGGGAAAGTATTATTTCTCAGCATTTTCAATGCAGTTTCATGACTCAACACGTTAAGTTGAAAATTTCATCGTATCACTGCTGATAACGAAAATACTGGCGCAGGTAAAATACAAATCAAACCTAACAAGACACAGTCTTCTCTTTTAAGAGTGTACAATTGTCCATTCTTTACCAGTATAGTTTCTTTCTTCTTTTTGACGAAGAACATCAAAAGATGTACGAGCTCTCTTTTATCATAGATTGACTTAGTTTTTAAGCTCTCTGCTATTGCTTCTCACCGTTTTTTCGTGAGCTTTCAACCGTCTATCTTTATGATTCACACGCAAAACACCCTGGTAATTTCATGCACACCCTTTTCATGGCTTTTCATCCTAGCATGAGTACTTGCAGCGAATTTCAATTTTATCAGAATTAAGTGCACCCACTTTCAAATTAATAAGAGATGTATCATAAACAATATAAAAATTATTTCTCTTTAATGACTTATGTTAGGTCTCTCATGTAATGATTTGCAACAACCCCAGAACGCGCAGATCCCGAAAGCGAAATTTTATTTCATCAGATAGACATTAAACTACAGAAGAAACAATAGACGACGCCGCGGACATATAATTTTCAGAAATTAGCGGAAAACGCGAAAAGCGTAAAAGGGCAATATAAACAATGGTCAGAACAGAATTTCAGGAAAAATCTAAAGCGAAAATCAGGAAAATCAAACCGCGAGTTAAGAAGATACAAGAAACGGTACAAATTGCATGCAGAACGTTTAGAAACTTATACAATAGAACCCATTGTTGCGATAGCAACAGAATCAAAGAAATCAGTTTTCATAAATATCTCGAGAACACCTTGATGAAATGACTTCAAACTTTCTGGAATTGTAGAGTATAATATTAGTATCACGACAAAATTAGCCACGGCACGGGGAAAGTAACACAGGACCTAGATAAATTGAATATTTAGATTTATTACGTGAGGGATTAGTAAAAACAAACGACGCACCGCCTGACGTAGTGGAGTGACGTCATCATGGATGAATAACACGAAAATAATTATTTTAAAGAAAGAAAAAGAAGGGGAAGAAATATAACGATGTGACATTTCTTAACTAAAGAATAGACAATTTATGAAACCAGTAATGAAACGCAAGACGCCCGTAAAACGTAGAACTTTGAACATATTACGATATGTTTTTGCAGTGATGGGAAGGTGTTTTAGAAAAAGTTTCCAGCTTATGGACCAACAATGCGAAAGGAGAATAGTTTAGTGTGAGTTGAGCTCTCGCAGGGTACGCATGACCCGTATCAGAGTGATAAGAAATTCGGAATGTTTGCGTAATTAGTTTATGAAAGTTTATGCGGGAACGCTATCAATTAGATTAAGACTTTTTAATTTCGTGGAGATGAAGTTTAAATTATCTGCGAACAATTAAGTGGACTAAGTTGCAAAAACGGTAATTCGCGTAGTTAGGACGCGAAAACGATCGAACATTTTATGCAATTTGATGAGTTCGTGCGAGGTGCATCGTACAGTTTTGAACGGGCACTTTGATGGTGATTCATGGTTTTCAAGAACTGGTAGCGGCTGATTGGATGGAGTTGGGTATACGAGCTGTGTACCAAAACATTTCGACAACGGGCGATGGCAGTGTGTGTCGCATATTAGTAGCACCAGGAAAGTCGCATGAACAAATATATATCTATATTTTTATTTGAAAGGTAAAGAGGGGGAATGAATTTTGAAGATTCTGTCGAAGGCCAAGTCATGCTGATTAAGTTAAAAGTAATAACAGTATTAAGTCACGACAGAATGCGCATTCCAGTATGAATGTTTACTTTGTTTATGTTTTTAAGTATGAATGATGTTTTATATTTGCTTGTTTCAATCCAGGGTATTTATGTCATGGTGTAAAATTTTGCATGCTATAACAGGGGCAATTTAAATAAAAGGGGTGTGAAATAGCAGCCTTGACAACTGGTTAATTGAAAGAAAAAAGCAAATGAATGAATGAACGCTCATTGCGGTTCATGTATATCTGGATTAGGAGTACTGTTTTGTATTTAGCTAGAAACTGACCCACGCAGGAGCGTGCAGATACACCGTTTCAATTCCGTATGGATTGATCACAGTAGTCACGCCCAGGTAAGGCTCTATTTGTATATGCTAGCTGAGGCATGGACAAAAGGTGAGTGAGGATATTGTTTTGTCAGAGAATGTCAATGAAACCAGGCGCTCAACCAAACGAAGATTCTACGAAGTGTAGGATTATGATAGGAAAATAGTAAGAGCTAGGGCACCATAGTGTTTGAGACCAAGAACGTAAGGGGTGAGTAAATGAATGGAGCAGGTGGGATGAATACAAGAAGAAACCATTACAGTGGCGCCCCAACGACGAGGGCGCGACGGAGGTAGGAAATATTACACTAAAATCAACCACACCAGAAAACATACACAATATTTTGAAAGAAATATAAGCCTACGCTTTCTTAAATTTCATTTAATCTTTCATGTTTTCAAAAATATTAATTTCCCCTCTTAAACCGTCTTGTCCATGAACCATATATATATATATATATATATATATATATATATATATATATGAAATAATTTTTGCGACTTACTCCGCAACCAATTACTCAATCTGCCATCCACACGGAGTGGCGAGGAATCTGGAATCTGAAAATAGTTCTGAAATGTCTGCTCATGGATTGGATGTAATGGCAAATGAGAACTAGCTTTCTTTCAAACTACGAATTATAATTTATTATGCATTCCAAAGTTATCAACTATCATCAATTATAGCAATTTATCGATAGGTCATGACCATTTTCTCGTTATTTGTAATAACAGTTTTATAGAACCTTTTATCCTTTCTTGCCTCTTCGCGCGCACGTCGTTCGATGTCGCCACGTAGGGTAGACCAATCTTCGAAGTCCACGATGATCAGCGACCAAGTCAAAACTTCCTCCAATCACTTCACAAACACTGCATATACCCTTTATCTCGCGCCTCAGGTGGGCACCTATTTCAAACTCATTACTTTCCCAGGTCCGAAAAATATACCTCTAATATTATTTTCTATCACCTAACCTGGCAATTCACAATTCACTGGTAAAATTTCTAAGTCAAACCTTGTAACTCCACCGCGAAAAAATTCTAAGTTCATTTTCCAGTTCACTCATGAAAGTTACAAGTCCGAGTTTGCAATCGTACAACACGTAAATTTTACAAGTTGCAGTTGCACACCTAATGCAGAAATATTCTAAGTTCAAGTTCAATGTTCATCCTCATGAAACACCACAGGTCCCGATTTGATAATTAATCTCAAGAAAAAAACGCGCAAGCGATCCGATCACCACCACGACACGAGTCGGAATGCCCTAATTCCCAATCTGGTTCACCATTCAAAGCTTGCTGTTTTTATCTCCATTATTTTTTTCGCGTTGCTACGGTGCACCTTGCACTTGCCTCCAAACGAACTCGTTGTTTCGCGTTGCTACGGTGCACCATGCGTGTTTATTTACATACACCGTTTTCGTTGACTGCGACCTTTGTCGCTGCGTGGAATTGGTTCTCGATTTCTTCGACTTGTTCCGCAATATCACAAATACATATAATTTTCTTCCTGTTTTCTGATCCCTAAACAATGTATTTGCCCTTTGTAACTTTGTAATATTATTCTCCTGTTACTTATATCATATATATGCAGGTTGCATTTGATATTAACATTTAGATTTTTAAACCTTCACATTTTTAAAGTCATTAACGTTGGTTGCAATGGAGTCAGTTCGTTGTGAGCTCCTGGCCTGATCGGTACGTATAATTGCATTCTTTTCAGCTAAGTCCATGACATTTGCGAATTTAGAAAATCTAATAATTTGCCTTATCTACAATTGACTGTCACAATTTCTTACTAAAGATAAAAATGATGTGTAGGAGACGTCCGTAGAGAAATGAAAAAGTCAGATCTTGCAAAATATAATTTGACAAAAACTTTCTGAAAAGTTTTGTGAAAGCGTAAAATAGATTTGTTTAGTTGTTTTGCACGGGATCGTCTTCTTGCTCTAATCCACCTCTGCTCCTATGGATGAAAATATACATAATTATATTCACACGAGTTCACCCAACAACTATACCGAGTGACCTTTCGCTGACAAGGTCTGGCTAACTGGATACGATTTCGAAGGAGGTGAAGTAGCACATCCAGACCCATACAGAGCAGAACAATTGCCACTGCCAACAGCACACAATTTGAAGTAGCATTTCTGCTTGCAAGGACTAGTCAAATTGAGGAATTCACAAAGGCGTTGTAAAGGCACACTCTCGCACAAACGCAGCGCAGAAGCAACATTGCACCAACGTCAACAGCACACAATTTCAAGTGGCAGTCTTTATAGCATTTCTGTGCTGCTTTAGGACGGAATTGAGCCATTGTTGTAATACCCAATGTGAATGCTTCAATTTGACTAGTCCTTGCAAGCAGAAAGACCACTCGGAAGCTCATCCGAGCAACCTAGCGTAAAGACTACCACTTGAAACTGTGTGCTGTTGACGTTGGTGCAATGTCGCTTCTGCGTTGGTGCGAGAGTGGGCCTGTACAACGCCCTTGTTAATTCCTCAATTTGACTAGTCCTTGCAAGCAGAAACGCCACTCGGAAGTCCTTCCGAATAACCTAGAGTACAGACTGCCACATGGAATAGTGCACTGTTGATGTTGGTGCCATAGCGCTTCGGCTCTGCGTTTTGGCGAGAGTAGGCCATTAAAAAGACTAGTCAAATTGAGGAATTCACATAGGCGTTGTAATGGCCCGATCTCGCTCCAACACAGTGCAGAAGTGCTATCACACCAACGTCAACAGATCCCAATTTCAGGTGGCAGTCTTTACAATAGGCTGCTCGAAAGAGCTTCTGCTGACAAGGACTGTTAAAATGGAAGGAATTACATGGGCGCTGCAAAAGCCCATTCTGGCCACCAAGCAGTGCAGAAGCGGTATTGCGCCACCGTTTATTTCTCATGAAATGAAACTTTCTTTCAGACAGTTTTATTTCATGAGAATAAAACATGCTAATCTTTGTTAAAAATATTTATTTTTAGTAAAATTATGTTAACTAGTAGTGCTAAAGAATAGCAGACATTCTCGTTACATAGCTTTCTAATTTATTTGTTCAGGACTAACTTTACGGTCTTGCTCTTTCCTCTTGCGACCGGCCATCTTTCGACACCTAAAATTCATTTCTTTAATTTTTCTCAATTTTACTTCCACAACCGCCTTCCTATGAAAGATTTTTTCTCCGCCCCTTCGATATCCGCAAAAGTCCTTCGCCCGACACCTTAAAATATAACCCACCCACCGACACCGGCCACAACATCCTCGAAGCAACTCATCCCTAAACTGAAAATACCACTCTAAATTCTCTGTCGGCTCCCCCTCTTATCTCCCTTCCCTCCCATCCTTCTTCTCAGAACCCCGTCGTGTACTACTCGCGCACCTTTTCTTGAACGATGACCTTGCTTACCCCTCCCTGGAGCCATAAACAGCCGAAGGCAAAAGATCGCAGCGAACACTGATGACAACATTCCCAGCATTAAAACTTCGTTGGCGCGAAACAGAAGCTAGTCAAAGCTAGTTGCTTTCATAGTCGAGAACTTCTGTTCAGCTTTATTACCATTATCTAAAGAAATGTCTGAGGCAGGTCCAGGACCTTCAAGGAAGGCTCCTAAAACTCCTATCTACTGATGACTTGGCCGCACACATAGCGGGTTTGACTTTCATCTACCAAAGGTTGGCATTACTGTAAATACTCTAGTGGCTGTCTTTGTAACTAATACCCCCACTCCGCCCGCATTTCGTCAATCTATCGTTCAAGAAAAGTTGCGCGAGTGGTACGGGGTATTGAGAATTTGCCCCCCCCCCTCTTCCCACTTTTCAACAGCCCCACGCACCCGCGCAACTCGCCCACTCTGGGAAGAGCTAGAAAGCAAGATCAGAAACAACAACCAAGCACGAAGAGACTGTACGGGAATGATCAGTGACCTCTGTAAAGATAACTGCAACGAGTTAGAATTTACTACATAGAGTGGCTGGAGTGCCGCCATCTTTGTAGAAAATTGAAGCCATGTTGGTTTTTGTTTGCAGTCACAGCTGCGCCCTCTGAAGAAACAGTATTATAGTATTCCGTTTGGCGCTGGTTAAGATCGGATGGGCGCGAGACGCGCGTAATATAAATCCTCTTACTTCGTGTTACACTACCGAAAGCCAATGATTTAAAAGCGAAATCACAATATGTAAGGAGAAAGAATTGAGAAGCTTCAAAAACACGATGTTTCTTGCATCGGTTATTGTCAAAACAATGGAAGGTGTTTAAGTTTTATTGTAGTTAGCATAACGCCTGAAAGTGAATGTTATTGCAATAAGAAACAACAAACAACAGATTAATCTGCCCCCATTTCGATCGGGTTTCTGTCCGGTTTCCCTGATTCATTGAGCAAATGCTGAGATGACCCCTTGATTTGCTTCTCCCTTGATTTGCTTGTAAATGTAGCTTCACTATGCGCACGTTTTGTTGAACTTTCCTTTCGCTTGTAGTGGTAGTAGAGCTTATGTTGAGTTTCCATTTTGTTAGAAAAATCAAATCTGTTCGTTCGTTTACCGTTAAAAATAAGTTTTCTGTAATTCGGCAACGAAAATATCTAGTTTTTGAAATGTTAATCTCTCGCTTTTTTAAATTTATTATTATTATTATTATTATTATTATTATTATTATTATTATTATTATTATTATTATTATTATTATTATTTCATCTTTCAACTATTAATAGTTGAATTGTTGGGAAGGGATTCTGAACTCAAGAAAGCGTGCGCAGATGATTTTCTGCCCCAAACGTCACATACAGTTTTTGACTAAATAAATAAATAAATAACAACAGATCACAAATACGGCGGAAAACTTGAAAAATGATATATTTGTGGTTTGGTGATTTCTATTTTTACAGTTATATGCAGAACACTGTGAAGGCATTGTAAATGTTATTATTATCATGATCACGAAGATAATTTAAATAGAGATAAAAGAAAAAACAATATAAAAATAAGATCTGATACCAACAACACGTCGATTCAGTACAACAGTTTTCACGCCACCATCAAGTACCTCTCATGTTTTCACTGCAAAACACATGGCGGCCTCTGGTTGTGCGAGCGTCCACCAAAAGAACCATGGGGTCAGCCCCTCCACATAGTACATTCTAACTCGTTGAACCACTGCCACGGAGTCTTGTGCCATGTCACCTCAAGGCTGCTGGGTCAGTGATGTGCTCTATAGGCGGAATGAAGTACTATTCAGTCTATTGAAAGTGTTAAAATTTCCGCGTTTTTCTCTCATCTGCATGAACTACGGTAATTTTTTTTTGTTCTCGGACACTGTTAACTAAAAATGCGCGAGCCTAGAGCGGGTTTGTTGCAATGTGGGCTTGTAAACGGGCATTAAAACTTAAGCGCCAAAATCTTCAAAACAATGGAAGGTGTTTAAGTTTTATTGTAGTTAGCATAACGCCTGAAAGTGAATGTTATTGCAATAAGAAACAACAAACAACAGATTAATCTGCCCCCATTTCGATCGGGTTTCTGTCCGGTTTCCCTGATTCATTGAGCAAATGCTGAGATGACCCCTTGATTTGCTTCTCCCTTGATTTGCTTGTAAATGTAGCTTCACTATGCGCACGTTTTGTTGAACTTTCCTTTCGCTTGTAGTGGTAGTAGAGCTTATGTTGAGTTTCCATTTTGTTAGAAAAATCAAATCTGTTCGTTCGTTTACCGTTAAAAATAAGTTTTCTGTAATTCGGCAACGAAAATATCTAGTTTTTGAAATGTTAATCTCTCGCTTTTTTAAATTTATTATTATTATTATTATTATTATTATTATTATTATTATTATTTCATCTTTCAACTATTAATAGTTGAATTGTTGGGAAGGGATTCTGAACTCAAGAAAGCGTGCGCAGATGATTTTCTGCCCCAAACGTCACATACAGTTTTTGACTAAATAAATAAATAAATAACAACAGATCACAAATACGGCGGAAAACTTGAAAAATGATATATTTGTGGTTTGGTGATTTCTATTTTTACAGTTATATGCAGAACACTGTGAAGGCATTGTAAATGTTATTATTATCATGATCACGAAGATAATTTAAATAGAGATAAAAGAAAAAACAATATAAAAATAAGATCTGATACCAACAACACGTCGATTCAGTACAACAGTTTTCACGCCACCATCAAGTACCTCTCATGTTTTCACTGCAAAACACATGGCGGCCTCTGGTTGTGCGAGCGTCCACCAAAAGAACCATGGGGTCAGCCCCTCCACATAGTACATTCTAACTCGTTGAACCACTGCCACGGAGTCTTGTGCCATGTCACCTCAAGGCTGCTGGGTCAGTGATGTGCTCTATAGGCGGAATGAAGTACTATTCAGTCTATTGAAAGTGTTAAAATTTCCGCGTTTTTCTCTCATCTGCATGAACTACGGTAATTTTTTTTTGTTCTCGGACACTGTTAACTAAAAATGCGCGAGCCTAGAGCGGGTTTGTTGCAATGTGGGCTTGTAAACGGGCATTAAAACTTAAGCGCCAAAATCTGAATACATTCGATAAGGTAATTCTACATATTACCACAATAAATTTAATAATGGATCAGTGCGTTATGAATCGTTTGCAATGAGAATAATGACACTGAAAAATATTTAAAAACACTTTTTAATCAAGCCATGCTAAATGTTACAGAATAAATTGATGCACATCAATGGAAGAAAGAAAGATATGTGTAACCTTTTCTCAAGTATAAACAATCCAATTTATATGCAAAAATTAAATCAACCTATGCTATTTAATACGAAGTTTTCCAAAAATGATTAAAATTCACACAGATTTGAAATGTTAAGAATTAAATATACAACATAAAGTAAATCATCTGTTTCAATATCAGTAAACATATACTCAGACACAATGGGCAAATATTTCATTAAACGTTCAAGAATATGTTGTATGTCATCAAACTTTCAATGAAGTGTATTATTAATTAAACCAACATTATCTACAAGAGATAGAATAACTATATTTCATCTTGACGCATAACATCCATTTTGCAGAAAAATACTAGAAAGAAGGAAGTGGCATGTCACATTTAAACAGTTATTTCTGCAACACAGCTTCTTTCTTCATTACAATAGTTATTAATAATATGTTTTAAGAAGAACAATAAGTAAATAAAGTAGTTATACAATGACGTAAGACTATCTATATATATCGTAATATCTTAAGAGTGTAATCAAAAATATCTACAAATCAAAACATCTTTTACCCAAACCTGATGAATATGCAATTAAGGCTTCCATTATGCAGGGTCTTATCTCGTGTACTACTCGTATTTATGAGAAGGAAATTTGTATTTTTGAGCTTCACTGGGATTTTTCAATCGATTGAGAATGGAAGGGGATGAGCATTTCCGTACCAACAGAATTATGTCTAGTCATTTTGAGAAGAAAATGAACGACCTTGAAGACATAGCTAGACTTTTCACTGGTTGAGAAAGCACAACTGAACATCTCCTTAATGGAACTAGTAGGCTGTAGAGACAACTCATCTATTTTATTAAGATGATGTATGTATTTATTTGTTAAACGTCTCTGATATTCATTGTAAATAAACGAGTAAAGAGTAGAGAGTTCAGAACATAACAATGGAACACATGTTTACCGGCGTCACACCAAACTCTTAAAGCTTGGATGCCGCGTCTCCATTTACAGAGTAAATGGAGGGGCAGACAGGAGGGCAAAGCAAAGACTTCTTCTTCATTTGCGTGCTTCTTAAAAAAGAGGCAGTGGTGAGTATATATGTGCACAACTTGTTTTCCGACGTGACTCTTCGTCAGTGTGTGAATACCGTGCGTGTCCATGGACAGAGTAAATTTTGAGGGCGGATATGAGGCAAAAATTCTCTTTTATTTCAAAACAATGACAATCTGAAGATGGTGTCCCAGGGGAGGACACGTGTTTATTTACGTAAATTGTTAATAGAAAAGAGAAGATATATGGCTGATATCAGAAGACAATTGGTTTTTCGTCGTGACCCTACTCTAAATCAGCGTCTTCGTGGATGAAGTTGGTTTTGATTGATTAATTGATTTTTTCGTGTTTCCGGGTGCGTCAACTGCTTCGGTCAATAGTCCCGTTAGTGTAGTGCATGTTTTTTCTCGGGAGATGGCAGTTCCCCGCTGGATGGCGTGATCCGGCGCCGACCAACCGTCGGCTTGTGAGGTTTCCCCCTAACCAGGACTCTCCCACCAGCGAGGCACCACCCCAGCCGGGACAAGCTCTAAGCTCCCGACCGGTGTCCCAGAATATGTGGTAGTGTAGTGCATGTTAGTGTAAGTGTGTGTGTAAGGGGAGAGGATGGGACAAGGAAGAGGAAGGACAGATCGCGCCCGTTTGGTAGGGTACTGCTCCGGCATTCGCCTGGTGTTGATCGGAGAAACCAAGAAATACTACCGATCAGAGCAGACGGCCGCTAGAATTCTCCTCCAGACAGCGACTGAATTCGACCTAGCTGGAAAGCTAGTGTCGAAAATCCTGCCGCCGTCAGGACTCGAACCTAGGACCTCCCGGTCTGAAGCGCTGCAGTGACATCAGTTGATGCACTGAGCTACCGCTACCGGTATGGAGTTGGTGGTGGGGGCGGTGAGTATGGTGGGGGAAGGGGCTTGCGCTTATTTGGTTTCGTAGGCAAAGAGGGCGATGGGAATGAGAGGGAGATTTTTAAGGGAAGGGTTTCGATCTCATCCAACTACTTCATGAGAGCGTTGTGGAGGCGAAGGGTGGAGAGAAGGTGGAAAAGGAGATTCGGGGTTGGGGTCAGGGGGAGGGACACGGGAGGAGGCCGAGCGGTGTCGATGCCAGAGCTCCCCCGCAAAGCACGTGGCCGCCAACAGGAGCCCCGCCAGCAGCAGCTGCAGGTGCGGGAGCAGGTCTGCCAACTGTAGCACACGGGTGATCTGCATTTGCTCGTCCTCGAAGGTCAGATGGGGCCGACTGGGGTTGTATTGGTTCCACACGTGGATATTCATTTCCTGGGCGTGCTGGTATAGACCTGCTTGTCGCATACGCCAGACAGTATCTTCGACCACGTGTCTCCAAGGCCAGTTGCTGAAAAAGAGAATCAGTGATGCTAATTTATTATGACAAAACAAAATCGAAACTCAGAATAATGCAAATAAAATGTATTGTATGAGATGCTTTACTATTTCACACCCGATGTCCGCAATATGTTGAATTTACAAATTCTCCTGTTAACTTTAACATTACCTATTCAGTTTGGATAAAGTTCTATGAATGACGATGAATTTTTTTTACTCGCACATATTCGAGGTGCATAGTATAAATCGCGTAGGTTGAAGGTCGGAACCTCGATACGATTTTCGAAATGAGTAGCGAAGATTCAGCTGAGGTTTACTGTGAAGTTAATTGATATCGTATTTACGATTGATACAATGAAACTCGAAACTATACTCCTTGACTGTTACTATCCGTAGAGTCTTCCCTCCAATGGTCTGATTCCTTTGTATCACGTAATATCTGCTCTTCCTCGCCATCGAAACCTATTTGATGTACCCTCATCGTCATAGGTCGGTTATAGTGCTTCACAGCCGTATTACAGCTAGGTCGAATTCAGTCGCTGTCTGGAGGAGAATTCTAGCGGCCGGCTGCTTTGAGCGGTAGTTTTCCGTGGTTTCTCCGATCAACACCAGGCGAATGACGGAGCAGTACCCTACCAAACGGGCCACGGACCGCGCGTGCGACCCCCCAAAAAATTGTACGAATAATAACCAAATTCCATCCACGTGATTCTTGTAAGCCTCTCTTCATTAATCTAGGAATTTTACCATTACTTTGTCTGTTCATTTACGAATCAGTGATTTTTGTCAAAAATGACTTGCTTATGGGCGGGAATATATTTTCAGACAATGCCGATGTCTATTACTGTAACACTCGACGTAGAAATCATATTCATCAGATGACAGTACCAAAAGCTCATCACAAAAACTTCACATACAATACACGTACACTATTTTTCAACACTTTGCCAGATGACATTAAACGATTAAATTCGATAGAAAAGTTTAAATCCAATGTGAAATTGTTTCTGCTGCATAACTGTTTCTATTCAATTAGAGACTATACTGAGCATCACAAGGAAAGTAACATTAATTTGAACAGTGATATTTAATGTATTATTTACCATTGGACTGTATAATACTAAGCAGTATGTAACAAGTATTGTGTCGCAACTTCTAGGTCAATGACCCCCACCACGATCAGGTTTTTCGTCCAGTTCTCCTGATCCATTGAGCAAATTTTGAGATGGTGCTTTGTTTTGGTTCTGGATATAAATGTAACTTCATTATCTGTGCACGTCTTCTAGAATTCAGTGGGAAATATCATTATTCAAATTATCGTTTCTATGATGTTGCAGGAAGTATTATTCCTTGACAAAGGACATCATGGGTTAGAGGCCAATATTCATTGCTTATTTATCCTTGAAAATAGATTTTTTACATGGGAGCAGTTTTTTTAAATTCAAAATTCAAGTAGTATATGACTTAGTGTAGGGATCACAGAATTTTAAAAATGTGCACAGAATTCACTTCTCCCCATAGCACGTCATACACCGTTTTAACTGCTTTTTGACGTAAAATAAATAAAAATAAAATATAAATGTGATGAACCTGTTTTAGTGAGACAAAATATATGTAATTAGTTTTAAATCTTTGACCTCTGAAATTTTCAAAGGAAGTATTTCTTTGTATGAAAATTCGATTGATTTTTTTCTTTTAACTGAGCGTGTCAAGGGTTAAGCACGTTGGTCCCATAAGTACAGTGCATATTTTTGCTCGGGATGTGGAGTTTTTTACTCGCTCCACGGAGCACCTACACGTAGGCTAGCGGCATTTTCCATAACCAGCGTGACCCCAGCCGTAACAAGCTGCAAGATACCAACTGTTCTCCCGGCACGTGCGGTAGTATAGTGCAAGTAAGTGTAAATGTGGGGGTAATTAGGGTAAATGAGAGCACTGCACCGTTTGTTGGGGATATTACTCCGAGATTCACCTGGTGTTAAAGGAAAAAAAACAGGAAAAACAAACCGGGAGTGTTAGCTCAGGAGTGTTAGCTCCGGGAGTGTTAGCTGCATCAACTGATGGCACTGCAGCGCCTCTGACCGGGAGGTCCTAGGTTCCCACTCCCCACGGCGGCAGGATTTTCGACACTGGCTTTCCAGCTAGGTCGAATTCAGTCGCTACCTGGAGGAGAATTCTAGCGGCCGGCTGCTCTGATCGGTAGTTTTCCGTGGTTTCTACGATCAATACCTGGCGAATGCCGGAGCGGTACCCTACGAAACGGGCCACGGAGCGCGCGCGATCTTTCCTTCCTCTTCCTTGTCCTATCCTCTCCCCTTACACACACTTACACTAACATGCACTACACTACCACATATTCCGGGAGACCGGTCGGGAGCTTAGAGCTTGTCCCGGCTTGGGCGGTGCCCCGCTGGTGGGAGAGTCCTGGTAAGGAGGAAAACCCGCTAACCGACGGTAGGTCAGCGCCCGATCTCGCCATCCAGCTGGGGAAGACTACCGCCATCTCCCGAGAAACAAACATGCACTACACTAACGGGACTAATGACCAAAGCAGTTGACGCGCCCGGAAACACGAAAAAAACAAACCAAACCAAGGAAAAACAAAGAAGCCATCCATAGGCATTCTTCTTCAGACAGCGGCTGAGTTCGGTCTAGCTGAAAAGCTAGTGTCGAAAATTCTACCACCCCAGGGCCTATCGGTCAGAGGTGGTGATTTGAGAATATTTCTAACACTTACACGTGATAATTGGACAACTTAAAAGAAATATTAGAAGTACTTACTTAGTTATTATTAAGCACCTTCCTTGGTTACTTAAAGAATCTTTAAGGTTATGCACTTTCCTTCCAAATAATATTTCACTTGATGAAGTCTGCCATGTATAGCTATCAAGAAGAAATGCCACATTTTGACGTTGAATTACCATTATCATGAACTCGTCATACGATACCAAACGAATGCCTTGTCGAATAATTCTTTCATGTGTCAGCAATTGGTCATGAGAGAGTCCTTCGTTTTCTGCTGCATCCAGAAAACTATTGTACCCCATCACACCGTAGCTGACCACAGGCACCGAAGAGTCGGCCAGTTGCTCCAGGGTGTCGATTTCCGGATGTCTTTGCGGTTTGGCGATTAGCGAATAGAGGCGTCCCTAGAAACACAAATCGTAAGAGATGTTAAGATTATTGTCTGTAGTGAACTCTGAAAGTAACGCAAAAGGGTGACGTGTCACTAATATGTCTGGTATTTCTTTTGAATTTACAGTTTGAGTTCCCCATAGTACGCTTGTGTTGATTCGCATTTGAACCTGCGCGCGTTCGATGAAGAGCACCGGCTGCAGCCGATGGAGCCGTCTCGCCCAAGTGGTAGTCTTGTTCAAGTGGTAGTCTCGCCCAAGTAGTAGTCTCTCCCAAGTGGTAGTCTCGCCCAAGTAGTAGTCTTGCGCAAGTGGTAGTCTCTCCCAAGTGGTAGTCTCGCCTAAGTGGTAGTCTCGCCCAAGTGGTAGTCTCGCCCAAGTGGTAGTCTCGCCCAAGTAGTAGTCTCGCGCAAGTGGTAGTCTCGCGCAAGTGGTAGTCTCGCGCAAGTGGTATTCTCGCCCAAGTGGTAGTCTCTCCCAAGTGGTACTCTCGCCCAAGTGGTAGTCTCGCCCAAGTAGTAGTCTCGCGCAAGTGGTAGTCTCGCGCAAGTGGTAGTCTCGCGCAAGTGGTAGTCTCGCCCAAGTGGTAGTCTCTCCCAAGTGGTACTCTCGCCCAAGTGGTAGTCTCGCTCAGGTGGTAGTCTCGCCCAATTGGCAGTCTAACCCAAGGGGTAGTCTCGCCCAACTCGTAGTCTCACTCAATTGGTAGTCTCGCCTAAGAGGTAGTCTCGCCCAAGTGGTAGTCTCGCCCAAGTGGTAGTCTCTCCCAAGTGGTAGTCTCGCCCAAGTGGTAGTCTCGCCCAAGTGGTAGTCTCGCCCAAGTAGTAGTCTCGCGCGCGGTGTCCTCTCGCACAAGTGGTAGTCTCAGCGCGCGGTAGTCTCGCCCAAGTGGAGTCTCTCCCAAGTGGTACTCTCGCCCAAGTGGTAGTCTCGCCCAAGTGGTAGTCTCGCCCAAGTGGCAGTCTAACCCAAGGGGTAGTCTCGCCCGCGGTAGTCTCACCCACTGGTAGTCTCGCCTAAGAGGTAGTCTCAAGTGGTAGTCTCGCCCAAGTGGTAGTCTCGCCCAAGTAGTAGTCCCGCGCAAGTGGTAGTGGTACGGTGTCTCGCCCAAGTAGTAGTCTCGCCCAAGTGGTAGTCTCGCCCAAGTAGTAGTCTCGCGCAAGTGGTAGTCTCGCGCAAGTGGTAGTCTCTCCCAAGTGATAGTCTCGCCCAAGTAGTAGTCTCGCGCAAGTGGTAGTCTCTCCCAAGTGGTAGTCTCTCCCAAGTGGTAGTCTCGCCCAAGTAGTAGTCTCGCGCAAGTGGTAGTGTCGCCCAAGTAGTAGTCTCGCCCAAGTGGTAGTCTCGCCCAAGTAGTAGTCTCGCGCAAGTGGTAGTCTCGCACAAGTGGTAGTCTCGCGCAAGTGGTAGTCTCGCCCAAGTGGTAGTCTCTCCCAAGTGGTACTCTCGCCCAAGTGGTAGTCTCGCCCAAGTGGTAGTCTCGCCCAAGTGGCAGTCTAACCCAAGGGGTAGTCTCGCCCAAGTGGTAGTCTCACTCAATTGGTAGTCTCGCCTAAGAGGTAGTCTTGCCCAAGTGGTAGTCTCGCCCAAGTGGTAGTCTCGCCCAAGTAGTAGTCTCGCGCAAGTGGTAGTCTCTCCCAAGTGGTAGTCTCGCCTAAGTGGTAGTCTCGCCCAAGTGGTAGTCTCGCCCAAGTAGTAGTCTCGCCCAAGTGGTAGTCTCGCCCAAGTAGTAGTCTCGCGCAAGTGGTAGTCTCGCGCAAGTGGTAGTCTCTCCCAAGTGGTAGTCTCGCCCAAGTAGTAGTCTCGCGCAAGTGGTAGTCTCTCCCAAGTGGTAGTCTCTCCCAAGTGGTAGTCTCGCCCAAGTAGTAGTCTCGCGCAAGTGGTAGTGTCGCCCAAGTAGTAGTCTCGCCCAAGTGGTAGTCTCGCCCAAGTAGTAGTCTCGCGCAAGTGGTAGTCTCTCCCAAGTGGTAGTCTCGCCTAAGTGGTAGTCTCGCCCAAGTGGTAGTCTCGCCCAAGTGGTAGTATTGCCCAAGTGGTAGTCTCGCCCAAGTAGTAGTCTCATGCAAGTGGTAGTCTCGCGCAAGTGGTAGTCTCGCGCAAGTGGTAGTCTCTCCCAAGTGGTAGTCTCGCCCAAGTAGTAGTCACGCGCAAGTGGTAGTCTCGCCCAAGTGGTAGTCTCGCGCAAGTGGTAGTCACGCGCAAGTGGTAGTCTCGCCCAAGTGGTAGTCTCGCGCAAGTGGTAGTCTCTCCCAAGTGGTAGTCTCGCCCAAGTGGTAGTCTCGCCCAAGTGGTAGTCTCGCCCAAGTGGTAGTCTAGCCCAAGTGGTAGTCTCGCCCAAGTGGGAGTCTAACCCAAGGGGTAGTCTCGCCCAAGTGGTAGTCTCACTCAAGTGGTAGTCTCGCCTAAGAGGTAGTCTCGCCCAAGTGGTAATCTCGCCCAAGTAGTAGTCTCACCGAAGTGGTAGTCTCGCCGAAGTAGGTTCCATGGGGGCAGGTTACCCGTCGGTATTACACAGCTACAGGCAATTTCCACCGCATTGAAAAAAAGCGTAGATGTCGCTGAAACATATGGCAAAATTCATAACGTACCGACGAAGACGTGAAATCGTCTGGAAGCGTGAAGGGTTAGTTTTTATATAAATTGCACCGTCCCAGTATAAGAAATTCATTCAGTGAAAGTATTCGTCAATTACAATTAAGTCGAAATGTGCGAAATTTCCATAGGATTAGAAAGAGGGCGTATATATCGGCGAAACATGGGAAAATCAATGACGCAGAAGACAAACATGCGAAAACTTCTATACGTCCGAAATGTTAATTTTTATATGCTGTGTTTTGTTCGAATATTCTCAGCTTGATTGGTCGTGAAGTAAAACATAAACGAGAAATTTGGCGTATATTTATTGACTAAAAGAATCAAAAAGTTGTTTTTCTGCACAACGGGAATGAACTTGCTTCAATTAAAATTCCTCATTCTTCAATTCTAAAGGAAACACCAAAATTTGTGTAATATTACAGAACTAAAAGTGCTACATCAGCACACACTTCCTGGCATTATTTATAAATTTGCAATTTTCAAAAATTCAAAGACTTCAACAAAAATGAGTTCCAATTCTATTCTTTTAAGCATTCCTTCTATCCGAGGAACAATTTTAAAGAAAGATTTTGGGGCGGTTTTTGGAGAAAAAAGGATTAACTTTTTTAATTAGCTATATTTCGCGCCAAATTACATGAAGACTCAAGTTTTCGAAAAATTGAACCTGAACTTATTTAAAGATCCGTTTTTAACTGACAGATTTCATCTAAAAAAAACTCTTTATCTCCAATATTATAGTTGTAGGAAGACGCCCAAAAAATTACACGTTTACAATTTTTTTGAAATTAGAATTTCAACGAACCTAAGACTTGCCCCATTCTCTTATGCGTCCTTTCCGCTATCCGAAGGCACAGTTTGATCAACAAATTTGGAGCCATTGTGATAAGCCAAGAACATCGGATTTAATTTGAATGCTAAAATCGGCGTGAAGAGTTAGTAATATAGGGAATGTATTCAAGCTCGGAAATCAAAGAATGCTAATTCAAAGGGTTGCCATATGGTTGTTAGGGCAACCCGAGGCCCACTACTCCTATGGTGAGAGGCGAGCACTAGCATAACAGATTGAACATTGCGCTCTACGCCATATTGTAGGCAAATGTGGGAGCGGTCATTTAAAAATGTGTCTTGCCGGTCTTTTCACGGACTATTATGGATTCAAAACTTCGAAAATCACTTTGTTATTGTTCCTATACACTATGATAAATAAAGTACAAAAAATTTTAATGTTTTAAAAATAACGCAATTGGAAATAGCCTGAATCGTTTGACTTTCAATTCAGCGAAGATAATTTCATTTTTCTTGCATCGTTTCGTTGCCCTCCGTAACTAATTCATAGTTTCTTTTTCTGGCGGAGAGATTTAAATTATTCTTTGAAGTGAAAATGGTATAAATAAATATTGCCACACAAAAATCTTCATTCACAAGAATGCTATGAAATGACCAAAACTCATGTAATCTGTCTTCTAATTTTTACTTTATCGTAAACCTACGCATATATGGGGTAATGTACGTAGTACAGAGAAAGTTACGTAATGCTGCGACAAAATACTGTTATTTTTGGACAGAAAAACTCGTACTGTGGGGTCCGCAGAAAAGGTGGATAAATTCTATTCTAAACTGTAGTAAATTACTCTCTAAACTGTAGTAAACACGTTATGTAGACATTTTTAATAATACGAACAAGTTTTCAAATTAATAAAATATTTTGGGTATATATATATATATATATATATATATATATATATATATATATATATATATATATTTATATATACACATATACACATATACTGTACAGGGTGAGTCACGTAACTGTAGCACCTCCTGTAACTTTTGAACGGTTGAAGATACTGAAATGCAGTTTTCACGGAAGTGCATGAGAAAATAGGGCTAACTGATACATGTATTTATTTCTATTTTATCACTTGTATTTTACGAGATATTTGAGGTAACTTTGTTTTTTCAAATGGAACTATACATATTTTTCAGTCTATCATAAAGAGCGTAAAAAGACAAATCCAATGATATACATATTGTCATAAGTTAGATAAGGATATTTTTGAGAAATTTTGATTCTTTTGCGACCAGTTCTTAACGGATATTTTGAATGTAACAGACCGCCACCGAAGGTCACGCAGCGCTCCATCAGCAAGCGCGCGCTCGGGGAAGGGAAGGGATCTTAGTATTTCAAGATACAAAACATATCCCAAATATTCACAAAACTGTTGTAGTTTTTCCCTGAACTCTGCTTTCCATCCTTTCCCATTTCCAGACTTTTTTTAAGAAATGGAAGGATTAAAAATGAGAATTTATCGTAAGTATGTATTGTAATAAAATTGTTTATTACTTCAACTCCTCTCACTTCAACTCCTCTCCCCTCAACTTGAAGAGAACCTTTTCTTAGTGTCCTTCATCGAGCTATCTCCCAACTGACCTAAGAGATTACCTAAGCCTATCTTCGTATTTCGCACGTGGAGAGGCTGTCAACGTATGCGCCGCGCCGCAGGCGTAGGACCGTTTCTTCCCTCCCCGACCCCTCCTACGGTGAACCGAGGAAGCTTTGACACCTTGATATGATAGGAGCGTTCAGAATATTCGGGATGTTTTGTATCTTGAAATACTAAGATCCCTTCCCTTCCCCGAGCGCTTGCTTGCTGATGGAGCGCTGCGTGACCTTCGGTGGCGGTCTGTTACATTCAAAATATCCGTTAAGAACTGATCGCAAAAGAATCAAAATTTCTCAAAAAAATCCTTATCTAACATATGACAATATGTATATCATTGGATTCGTCTTTTTACGCTCTTTATAATAGACTGAAAAAATATGTATAGTTCCATTTGAAAAAACAAAGTTACCTCAAATATCTCGTAAAATACAAGTGATAAAATAGAAATAAATACACGTATCAGTTAGCCCTATTTTCTCATGCACTTCCGTGAAAACTGCATTTCAATATCTTCAAGCGTTCAAAAGTTACAGGAGGTGCTGAAGTTACGTGACTCACCCCCTGTATATCGCCCTTGCCTTCGGCATTTTCCTGTGCG